>JAQGAP010000364.1:0-39085 GCA_034697805.1 Orchesella bifasciata | reverse complement strand
CAGTTTAACTAACTAGCTTCAGAATGTATGATCAAGAAGAAGGTTTGTGAACTAATAGCTGTTCCAAATTCTTATTTATGGCTTAATGCATATTCATCTCACCATTTTTATCCATGACTAATTTGGTGTTGATGTTGATAAATGTAGATAATGATGACGATGGAACCTCTGAGGAGTTATGGCAGGAAGCCTGTTGGATCGTCATTAACGCCTATTTTGACGAAAAGGGTTTGGTTCGGCAGCAGTTGGATTCTTTTGATGAGTTCATTCAAATGTCAGTTCAGAGAATTGTGGAAGATTCGCCACAAATTGATCTCCAGGCAGAGGCTCAGCACACAACTGGAGAAATCGAAAATACTGTAATTCATGATTAGTTAAATATGTACTGTCTTACCTGCTTGTGTTCTTTCACGTGGTATTACATTTCTAAATTGCAAATTCGGATGTCTAGGCAAGGTATTTGCTGAAGTTTGAACAAATCTACCTCTCTAAACCAACACATTGGGAGAAGGATGGTGCGCCATCGGCTATGATGCCCAACGAAGCCCGTTTAAGAAACTTGACTTACTCTGCTCCCCTTTATGTAGACATCACTAAAACTGTAATCAAGGATGAGCCAGTCAAAACCACTCATCAGAAAACTTTCATCGGGAAAATCCCTATCATGTTGCGATCCACGTATTGTATCCTCAGTGGGTTATCCGATCGAGATCTTACAGAACTTAACGAGTGTCCCTTAGATCCAGGTGAATGCATTAATCATGTATTATTAAAGTTGTTGTTGTTAACACGCGTGATGAACCTCTTGGCTGTGTATGCAGTTACGACGATGATTTTAACAAAAATAATTTTCTGATGTTTTAACAACTTTGTTTCAATATGATTAAGTAAAGTAATCCCTATTAATAGTCAAGTAAATAATTTAACCAACATTTTTAATGGTAGGTGGATACTTTGTTGTGAATGGATCTGAAAAAGTATTAATTGCGCAGGAAAAGATGGCTACGAATACAGTCTACGTTTTCAGTATGAAAGATTCCAAGTACGCCTTCAAAGCTGAAATCCGATCTTGTTTGGAACACTCATCCAGACCAACAAGTACCCTGTGGGTTAACATGCTTTCTCGTGGTGGCCAGTCCCTCAAGAAATCATCCATTGGTCAAAGGATCATCGCCATTATACCTTATATCAAACAAGAAATTCCCATCATGATTGTTTTTCGTGCATTGGGTTTCGTGGCTGATCGTGACATTTTAGAACATATTATTTACGACTTTGATGACCCAGAAATGATGGAAATAGTAAAACCTTCCCTCGATGAAGCTTTTGTTGTACAAGAACAAAATGTGGCTCTGAACTTCATAGGTTTGTTACTTTTTCTCAACTGCAAAAAATCTGTACACAAGAAAATTTCCATTCTTTCAAAAACTAAAAAGTTTCATTATGAAATTTTAGGTGCTCGAGGTGCAAAACCTGGTGTCACTAAAGAAAAGCGTATCAAATACGCCAAGGAAATTTTACAAAAGGAAATGTTGCCTCACGTTGGTGTCTCAGACTTTTGTGAAACGAAGAAAGCGTACTTTTTAGGGTACATGGTCCACCGTCTTCTTCTCGCTCGTCTTGGTCGAAGAGAGTTGGATGATCGTGATCATTACGGAAACAAAAGACTGGACCTTGCTGGACCCCTTTTGGCATTCTTGTTTAGAGGGCTATTTAAGAATTTACTGAAGGAAGTCAGAATCTA
Source organism: Orchesella bifasciata (assembly GCA_034697805.1). Taxonomy (NCBI): domain Eukaryota; kingdom Metazoa; phylum Arthropoda; class Collembola; order Entomobryomorpha; family Orchesellidae; genus Orchesella; species Orchesella bifasciata. The sequence goes on along the minus strand of JAQGAP010000364.1, from coordinate 37,341 downwards.
TGCACAAAAGTTTATTGACAGAGGAAAGGATTTCAATCTTGAGCTGGCTATCAAAACACGAATCATCACTGATGGTCTCAAATATTCTCTGGCTACTGGTAATTGGGGAGATCAGAAGAAAGCTCATCAAGCAAGAGCAGGAGTTTCTCAGGTGAATACATTAATCGTGATTATATTAAAGTTGTTGTTAAAACACGTGATGAACCTCTTGGCTGTGTATGCAGTTACGACGATGATTTTAACAAAAATAACTTTCTGATGTGTTAACAACCCGGTTTCAATATGATTAAGTAATCCCTATTAATAGTCAAGTAAATAATTTAACCAACATTTTTAATGGCAGGTATTGAATCGGCTGACGTTTGCTTCTACTTTGTCCCATCTTCGTCGTGTTAACAGTCCAATTGGCAGAGATGGAAAGTTGGCCAAACCTCGTCAGCTTCACAACACACTGTGGGGTAAAGAACGTTAAAATACTGACGCTATATGTCATTGCTACAATGTTACAAAGTCTTGTTTAAAACACATAAAAAATTATACATTTTCTATGCAAACTAGGAATGATTTGTCCTGCTGAAACGCCTGAAGGGGCTGCTGTAGGACTTGTGAAAAATCTTGCTTTAATGGCCTACATATCTGTCGGATCACAACCAAGTCCAATTTTGGAGTTTTTGGAAGAATGGTCGATGGAAAATCTAGAAGAAATTGCGCCATCTGCTATTGCTGAGTAATTATTATTGAATTGATTCATATTCTCTTAATGAATTTGAGAGTGGAATGGCGACATAATTTTGAAATTATAATTTTTAACAAAAGTTCCACCAAAATCTTTGTAAACGGATGTTGGGTTGGTATTCATCGGGACCCTGAACAACTTATGGCCACACTGAGGAAACTTCGTCGTCAAATGGACATTATTGTATCAGAAGTATCAATGGTTAGAGACATTCGTGACAGAGAAATCAGGATATACACCGATGCTGGTCGGATTTGTCGACCACTTTTAATTGTTGAGGGTGGAAAGCTTTTACTTCGTAAAAGGCATATCGACATGTTGAAGGAGAGAGAATATACTAATTTCGGGTAAGGTGTTGACTAAGCGATGCTTCTAATTCTAATGTTTATTTAAACAACTTCGAGTATCTTGTAACAATTTCATTTCACCGTAGATGGCAAGATCTCGTAGCAAGAGGAGTAGTAGAGTATATTGATACCCTGGAAGAAGAAACCGTCATGATTGCAATGTCTCCAGACGATTTGCATCAAGATCCTCGTTTTGCCTACTGTAATACTTACACTCATTGTGAAATTCATCCTGCTATGATTCTCGGAGTTTGTGCTTCAATTATTCCATTTCCTGATCACAACCAATCTCCACGTAATACTTACCAGGTTAGTAATCATTTAATCATTAACATTGTGCCATATCAAGATTTCAGGGAATCAGTGGTTTTAAATATTAATATATTTTCTCTTGTGTGACTAGAGTGCTATGGGTAAACAAGCCATGGGAGTATACATTACCAATTATCATGTTCGTATGGACACCTTAGCGCACGTGCTCTACTATCCTCAGAAGCCACTGGTAACCACCAGATCTATGGAGTACCTTCGGTTTCGTGAGCTGCCGGCTGGTATCAACAGCGTCGTTGCAATTGCTTGCTACACTGGATATAATCAGGAAGATTCTGTGGTTCTCAATGCATCTGCCGTTGACAGAGGATTTTTCAGATCCGTGTTTTATCGGTCCTACAAAGATTCCGAGTCCAAAAGAATTGGTGATCAGGAAGAGCAGTTTGAGAAGCCCACCAGGGATAAATGTCAAGGAATGCGAAATGCAATCTATGATAAGTTGGATGGTGATGGTATCATTGCTCCTGGAGTTCGTGTGTCTGGTGATGATGTAATTATAGGGAAAACAATTACTTTACCTGAGACAGACGATGAATTTCAAGAAACAAGTAGGCGCTACGTTAAAAGGGATGCATCAACCTTTCTCCGTAACTCCGAAACGGGTATTGTCGATCAAGTAATGTTGACCATTAACTCTGAAGGATACAAATTTTGTAAAATCCGTGTCAGATCTGTTCGTATTCCTCAAATTGGTGACAAATTTGCTTCTCGTCACGGACAGAAAGGAACTTGTGGTATTCAATACAGGCAGGAGGTATATGTCTTTTAGTTGAATCATTCTTAAACTTGTTGTTTTTATTAAAGGTAGACTGGTGGTTATAAACTTTTACTTTTTATAACTAGGACATGCCTTTTACATGCGAAGGACTGACCCCTGATATCATCATTAATCCTCACGCTATTCCATCTCGGATGACAATTGGTCATTTGATCGAATGCTTGCAAGGGAAAGTTTCAGCCAACAAAGGAGAAATTGGTGATGCGACTCCTTTCAATGACGCCGTCAATGTGCAGAAAATCGCCAACCTGTTACACGATTATGGATATCAAGCTAAAGGAAATGAAATTCTCTACAATGGACACACTGGGAGGAAAATAAATGCTCACACTTTCCTTGGTCCCACTTATTACCAGGTTTGTGAACGTTTTAAACTATATCTGACCTGTGGATTCCATTATATTAGCTTACTAATACCATCAATCATGTCTAACTTCTTCAGTAATGGACGTATTTCTAAACTCTTTCAGAGATTGAAACACATGGTAGACGACAAAATCCATTCTAGAGCTCGAGGCCCAGTCCAAATCTTGGTTAGGCAGCCTATGGAAGGTCGTGCAAGGGATGGAGGTTTACGTTTTGGTGAGATGGAGAGAGATTGTCAGATTTCCCACGGCGCTGCTCAGTTTTTGAGAGAACGTCTGTTTGAGGTAAAAAGACGGCAAAATGACTTTCAAAGTTGAATTGTTAATAGGATGTATTCAACATGCGACTAACTTGCTTTGTTTTGAATTCTTCAGGTATCTGACCCGTACCGGATACATATCTGTGATTTATGCGGCTTGATTGCGATTGCAAACTTGAGAAGTAAAACATACGAATGCAGAGGATGCAAAAACAAGACTCAGGTAATGTTTTTACTTTTTTTCATATTAAGATGTTGACACACTTGTGACTTGATGAACAAACTCTTGGCTGTGTATGCAGTTACGACGATGATTTTACCCTACTATTAAAAACCTGATCTCTTAAAAACAGTAGTCAAGCTAGGAATTATCTGTGATTACTGTAATCTAATGTAGTTTTTCAATGTTTCAGATATCTCAAATCCGACTACCGTACGCAGCTAAACTGCTTTTCCAAGAGTTAATGAGCATGAACATTGCACCTAGACTGATGGTCATATAAATGTGTCAGGGTTTTGATTGGGAAGTGCTGTAATTTGTTTTTAGAAATTTTCGACAACAGTTATTTAAATTATGTTTATCGCATTTAAATAGGAATAAGGCTTGTAAGTAACTAAATGTTTGTATAGAATGTTTTTGTTAAAATGTTAAAGCGTAAAAGATTTGTTTATAATAAAGTTGCACAGTTCAACAAATGTATTTGATTACGATGTGAAAATTTATTTCCTTCATGAAAAAAATTATTGTGAAAATGCTAGTACACATTAAGCAACGGTAAATGCAATGTTAGTGCTAAAAGAACGTTACTGAGCAGAACATAAACTCCAGTGACATTTCGACTTCTACCTTCTACGAATTGCACCAAATTCAGTGTGAAAATAATTATTGTTCTTACAACAAACAGTAACAAAACAAGGAAATAATGTAGTGGTAATATTTTACGCAAATTAATAATAGGCAATAGTGGTCAAAGCCTGGAACTGTTTAACATGGTCGGTTATCAGGATTACGCTTTCTGGGAGCCGCTCGAATGATGTTATCCACTCGCATGATCATTTCTGCTGCTTCCGACGCTGCGAAAACAACACGTCGTTTTACAACATAAGATTCGGTGATGCCCAATTCTTTCATACAGCCAACTTCTCCGGAATCCATATCTAGACAATGAAATTATTAAAATTAAAATCGTGTTCACATATTATTACAACTAGCTTGGTAACTTTATATATAAACTTCTTTAAAGTTATAACGACTTACTGAGACCGGATGTATGATTCCCTTGATTATGTTCTGCCCTCAGCTGGCTAACTAACTCTGCGGAATCATAGCCAGCATTGTCAGCAATACAAGTTGGTAACGCCTGCAAACAATCATAACAGTTAATTATGTAACAAACCTCGAGATAAAACTAAAATGTGAATTAAATGAAAAATTACCAAAAGGGCTCGTCCAAAGGCATCAATTGCAACAGCTTCCTTTCCTGGAGTATCTGCCGCAAGTTTAAAGACAGCGGTAGCCATCAAAGTTTCGCTACAGCCTCCTCCATACACAGTCCTAGTTTCTTTAACTGTTGCGGCTAATACACACAAGGCATCATGGAGAGAACGTTCAGCTTCCTCAATGATTTGACCAGTTGCACCTCGAATCACAATTGTGCAAGCTTCACCACGCGCAACTCCGCTAAACTTGATGAGCTTATCCTCTCCAATAATGATTTCGTGGATGAGACTACAGTTTCCGAGTTTCACACCGGCAGGATCATCAAACGTCGACACGATTTCACCACCTGTTACTAAAGCTAAACGCTCGATTCCGTCGAAGTCTGCGTGCTCAATCGCCATCACGCCGGAATCCGCAAAAAGTTGTTCGGGATAGTTGTAAATTAATTGCCTGAAAGATTTAAATATTTCAATAATTAGTATTCAACATTCAAATTCAAGTCAATAAACTTCAGAAATTTCAAGTTTGTGATACTTACCTATTAATAAAGACGTTGCATTCATGCTTCAAAATTTTGTTTACTTTCTCCTTCATTTTCTCTTTTTCTGCCAACTCAATTTCTGCAACTTTGGCAGTAGAATCAACTTTCACTCGAGATCCAAACACCTTGATCTTGTCGGTATCCATTGGAGTGTTAGCAATCAAAATCTTGGCATTTTCAATGCGCTTTGGTTGATTAACACCAATCTTCTTGTCGAGAATAAAACCTTCATCCAAGAAAGATTCGACCAAGGTTCCACCCTGCTTCTTCAAGATCTGAATGGCACTCAAATTTCCAGAACCCTTCAGTCTCAAAACAGCTTCTACCGCAAGTTTAGAAAAGTGTTCCTTGTGCTGTCCCAAAATCTTGGAGCTCAATGTGGTCCTCGCAATATTCATCAAGTCTGCCTTGAACTTCGCATCATCAGCCCTAAAACAGACCAAATAATTGCCAAGACACAAGCTCACATTTTGAAATTAAAACTGAAGTGAGCTTATTTACCCATTGTCAACAGCCACACCCTCGAGAGCATTCAAAGCTGTAGTGGTTGCCTTTCTCCAACCAGCGATAATGGTTTGAGGGTGAATCTTCTTATCGATTAACTTTTCTCCTTCACGCAACAACTCTGCAGCGAGCACTGTCACGGAAGTAGTTCCATCTCCAACTTCCTCATCCTGAGTTTTGGAAATGTCAACAAGGACCTTAGCTGCTGGGTTGTCAACTCCAATGGAGCGCAAGATTGTTGCACCATCATTTGTGACTTCAATCTGGAAAAGTCAAAGGGAAAAACGGAATGTTTACAAATGCCACAACAAATTTGGCTGGTTGATAAGCTAAAAAAATGAGTAATTCTTACATCTCCTGAGTTCAGACGACCACCACCAACGAGAATCTTATCCATGCCCTTAGGTCCAAGGGTGGATTTGACGAGATCACCAACTGCAATAGCCCCCACAAAACTGCTCATACGAGCAAGTTCTCCCTTCTCCTGATCAGCATCATGGTTTAAAATTCTCACGGGGTTTAAGGACATCTGAAATTTAGCAAGTTTATTAGTTGCAGCTTTATTAACAATTTTTACATTGATGAACATGATCTAATGAATTCACTTACCATCTTGAATTAGAGTTTAGTTTCTACAAAGGATTTCCAAAACAGGACAAGAAAAATATCAACGATCCGCTAGAAGCTTTGACAATCTACAAAACGGGTAGAACGAATTAGGGTTAGTTCAGAACTTAAATAGTGGTGTTTGCAGATTAGTTAACACTTCACACAATACAACACCTACACAAAACTGTATTATATAAACTTTTACCTCAATCAGGGAATGTGCGGCTGCCGTATAAGGAAGGTGACAAAGGAAGGATGTTTAGAACGAAAAGATACAGAAGATCTATGCAATATTCATATACCTAAAATTATCGCCGGGATGTGTATAAGCAGATCTGTACCTTCGAGAAGTTTTCCACATTCAATAGTAGGTGTACCCTAAAACCCTATACCTATGCGGATGACACATAGCAAAGCCCAACTTCACGGCATGCTTTTGTGCCTGATTCAGCATCCTCTTTGGTCAAGCTTGTTGTAATTCCGTCTCAAATCTTTGGGGTAACTTGAAATATCCAGTTTTCTTTGTTCATAAAATTATATGCTTTTTATGCTATCCCTTTAAATAATTATATGAGAAAGGGTATAATATGCCGATATGACGGAACAATCAACGGTTGGTTAAGAATACAAATTCATATTTTCACATCATGTTTAATAAAATCTGTAAAACTTGTTCCCAGTATCAAACCTTTTTTAAATGCTCATTGTTGATTGTTCTGACAATTATAAATACATACATTCATACAATGTTTGGAACTTGAAATCGCTGTGTATCCAATCATATCAAACTAACTGTACAGATAATTACATTTTTCAGTAGTGATAAGTGATAGTAACACTTCTTATTATTTTTGTTTCAAAACTCGTATTATATAAGTTACAAATATAAAATCCGCCAAATTACTAAAGTTAGTCTAAACGCCTGTTGCATATTTAACTTCATCAAAAGCCTTTCGTGCTTTCTTCAACTCTTCATTCATTGTTAAGAGATCCTTCACCCTGGAGTATTTGCGTGTATCCCTTCTGACAAGGTGCATTATATCTTCAACTTGAACACGCCCGGTCTTCCCAGTTTCCATTGCCTTTTGAGTCTATTATACAGAATAATCAAACGAGTAATTTGATAATTACCTCTGCTCCGTAAACACAACAATGTAATAATTTTATCAACTTGACGAGTTTTTCTTACCACTTCTGTTATGTATTCAATTACAATGTCTTCAATGAAATCTACACTTTCAGTGTACGGATTCTGGTCATCGCCAAAACCATACATCATACAACGAAGTTCTTTTGAAAATAAACGTTTTCGGTCTGCTCCGTCTCCTTTAATTACGTCTATTTCAACTTCAGTCTCATCTTCGGACTAAAACATACCGAAAAAGGAAAATAGATTAGGCTGACTCATTCGCATGGGTAAGTTAGTGATTATCATTTATATTCTCCTTGCTTTGTACTTACTTGACTATGCTCAACACTTGTGTTGTGAGCGTTTGTACCATCGTCAGGAGTTGAAGCTGATGCAGGAGTGGTCGGTGCGGACATTGTGAAGAGTTGAAGTTGTATATTTAATGCAAGTCGAGAGGTTGAAGATTAATTGTGCATACAGGCGGACAGTTTGGGCTTGGAACTGAAAAGCACAGAAAATCAGGATTATGACATAAGCATCAAAGGTGTCACACGCCATAATGATACATAATATTGAAGGAACACTCTATATTAATATGCTAGCCCTCACCTCACCAGAATAATGTACATCCTATGGATTTTGTTTCACGACAAATTACTAAACAATTTACAATTACAACGTACGCTAATTAAACTAAAAGCTATCTGTAATCTGCGCTCTGCCTTGTTCCAGAAACTTAATTCATTATTAACTGTGCAGTTCCTTATCGCGTTCTAGTTCATAACACTTGAAAGCTTTATCAAATTTGGCTTCCGTAAATGTCGATTTCACAAAATTATCTTGAATGCCTGCAACGAATAAAGCATCAAACTCCGGCATGGCAATAGCATCGAGATCAGCATTTGAGTCTTCAAAATCATCCTCGCTATCAGTATCATCTTCAACAGGAGTATGTTCACTTTCTTCAATTGATTGATCTGACTCGTCATCCAATGATGTGAACTCCGATATCAAGGCACGTTCAACTTCTGTCACTTTTATGTTGTTTACATAAAACTGGAAATCGGTTGCGAGTGACGTAAAGCAGAAAAACGCTTCTGATCCAATAGCCATGGCCATGTTTTGTTTTTCATTGTCCAAAAAATGCATGAGAACCATCCCCTGTTTTATCAAACGATCAAATAAATTCTCAGGTCGCCGTTTTTCTTTCACCCATGCAAATTCTTCTTGAGTAGCAGCAAATAAATCCTTTCGCCGAGTCAAAAGCTCATCCCAAGTCCACTCTAAACATCGACGCGAGCCCTTTGCACTCTCATCTTCACTTGGATTCAAAGATTTCAAAACGAAATCTCGAAGGGATTTGACTTTATCTGAAAGTTGAGCATAGCGTTCATGTTCTTCAATAGTGCAGTTCTGGCTGACTTTAACAATTTCTTCAAATTTCTGTAACTCCTGCTCATCCAGCCGCTCCATGTCTTCAATCTTCATTTCCCCTTTTACGAAGGACTGTTTCCAAAATCCCATTATCGAATGAAGCATAATGAATGCTGACCCGAGAAGGACCTTTCGACATTGGCACGGTTTTTCTTCGGGAGACCCTAATCCAATGAGTTCCCAATGCTGTGGGAGTATCCAGCAAGAACCGAGCTCCACATTCCTGCTTCTACCCAAAATTTGTTCCCGGACACCTTCTTCTTGAAACTTATCCGCACATACGAACTGCGAGCTCATCATGTCTTCGATGACATTTTTTCCTCCATTTGGCTCTTCGTCTGTGTCTTTATCTTCTTCATTTTGGAAAAGTAAAAAGTTTGCATTTGGTCTTGCAATCTTACTCGCAAAGTAGCAATATGGCGGCTCTACCATGAGGGTTTCCAATAAATTGAAATAATAAACAACAAGATTAGCTGCCAGATGATGATTCTTGGTTTCCCGAAAGCACTTGAGTACTAAATCTCCCAATAGATACGCCAAGCATTCTCCATCGTTTCTCCCCAAACACAAGTAGTTAAAAATGGTTTTATCTGCGATGCACCAAGTGATAATACTTAAACAGCTTTTGATGGTTTTCTCATTGCGATGAATGTCCTTAGTTAAGGTGTCCTTGAGGATAAAATACAAAATTTCATAGCGCCTTTGCATTTGCTCGAAGTAGCCCAAGGTCACAATAATTTCTAAAATACTTAAAGAAAGGCTCCTAACTATTGATTCCAACTCTGGTACATAGAAATCTCGCCAGTCTATTTTCATGGTGAGACCGGTCCAGTCTTTCAACTCTTGTACCCAAATTTCCCTCCCTCCACGAAGTTCCACAACTCCTTCCAGTTCTTCTTCAAAAAGTATAAAGTTCCATAAAGACTTGGTCCATGACAAAAAGCTCCACAACGTGCGCAGATTCTCAATTTCATACAATCTAAATCTTCCGTCACCTTCCAATCCATTAAGTAGTTTCTTTAGGAATGATTTCACCAAAAGTAAGGCATCCCAGGCGCTTCCATAAACGAAGTGCTGCTCAAGATTTACAAGAAACAGGCTGGTGTCAAGTATTGGAGGATTGATCATAGAAGGTAGGGTAGGGTATTTTATTTCAATATGTTCCCCGTTGGCTTCAGCTTCTTTCTTTCTTTGGTACTCAATTCCCCATTGGAACATAGATTTAATGACGTCTGCAAAATGGGTCTTACTTGCAGTAAAACGAACAAACCTTTGCATGATTTCCTTTGGAGCTGCATCTACTATGTCCTCCAGCACAGGTTTTACACTTATAAATTCCTTTTCAATTAAAGAATTCAACTTGAAAAATATAAGTTGGCGTGTTTCTGAAATTTTCATTGCAGCTATTGATTCCGCATGTGATACATTAATTGAATACGTTCCGAAGACTTTGGAGTCACGGAATTCATCATCTAACACATCCGCAATAGCTTGAACTGATTTGCTTACAACTTCGATCTTCGGCTTCTTTGGTTCAGGTGGAGAAGGAGAGGTAACAACTTGATGGCTCCTAGGGGAAGTTTTCGTTAAATTTGGGTCACTTCTAAATTTTGATGATGTTGACGGCCCAGCAGTTGCAGCACCTGGACTAGTAGAGCTTCTCATAGTAGTATTTCCCAGCGTTTTTGCACCACCAACGCTCAGTTTTCCAGCACTGTACATGGCGACCTTCGAGCGAGCATTTGCAACCTCATCGTGAGCGAGTCGGAGTTCCGTTTTCAAACTTGTAACTTCCTTTTCCAGTCGTTTCTTGTCCTCGTCCGTTTTCTGCTTTTCATCCCTTTCTCTCTTTATTCTACTGAGGACCTCTTCTTGCTGAGAAACCTTCAGTGAATCCACCTGTCTTCGAAGATTACCGCTTTCTCCCTGCGCTGCTAGTAAATCGTTTGCAAGCTTCTGATTTTTGGTTTTCTCCTTTGTGTAAACTTCATTAAGATGCTTAATGCAGGCCTGTGGATCTTGAGCAATCATGGTTTCAGAAAGTTGCAAAGGTTCTGATTGAGTTAACTGCAAATTCTGCCTACGATAAGCAAACACTTGGGCAGCTTCAGTGGGACTCATGTAGCCACCTTCACCGCTTCTTGTGGCGGCCACTGATTCCGAGTGCTGAGCTCTCCGACGCTCGTCTTTTTCTATTTCTTGAGTAGCCAATATAAGATCGAAATCATCGTCATCGCCCCAAATATCGTCCTCCTTCTCCTCTTTCACCTTCTTTTCATTGTCCGCCATGATGATCTAGATGCTTAAAAAATTTAAAATCGAAATATTAAACACCTAATCAATGATTAGTAATTATATGGTTTTTCACTACGCGATGAGTTGGACAAATGTAGGACATCTAATGGTAAAATAAAAACAGTCTAACCTGCTTAAAACCAACGTTAGCAAATAACGATGTTGAGTTCTTTCTGCTTGGTGAAAACTGATTGATTGAAGATTGAATATGGAATTGGATTACGTAGCTCGTCAGTCACGCCATCACGGTGATTAATTCTGTTGTCTGTAATGTAACCTTTAGATGATGATGATGACGATGAGGCTTAAAGGTCAAACTCCTACAAGTAAAATGCACCAAAAGGCAAACTAACTCAAACACACAATTAAATCCGAATTGGATATTCGATTACTTTGCTAATCACTTTTGACATAATAATTATCTTAAGTGGTAGGTTTTCAGTAGCTAACAGCTAATCCATTAATACACAACTTATAAGTTATAACTTATAATCATTAGTGTCGGGTCTGAACATTAAACTGTACCATCAAACATACATGTACCACGTCTACCAAACAAATCACAAGAAACAATGAAAAAGAAATAAATTAATGTTAAAAATGAAAAACTTACGCTTGATAGTTTTGACTTCCGATACTGGAAGAAGGGTGAAGAAGCTGGTGATGGTGAGTATGGAATTCAAATGAAATGAAAGAATGAGTGTATCTCACCTATCACCTTTCACCGTTTGACACTGAATTAACTTTAACTACTGCACCTTCCTTGCCTGCCTATCAATCAAACTTTTTTCTCCTAAAAATGCTTTTGTTTTGTTGACTGTCATCTCATCTTTTCACGATGAAGATATACAAGACCAAGGCGGCATTGCAAAGCACAGAAAAAAGCTACTGAAGAGAAAGTCCGACTATCCTACTCTTGTTCGCTTTATGCACAAAACATTTTGTACCAACCACCGAGGGTGAAAACAAGTTTTGTGTATGAGTTGTATTTACGTGTTAACGTACATTCGCTCAGACAGTTATCCATTGCCATATGGTTATGCATTCTGAAGCAAACCACCAAGTTGCAAGCGTGGAAGCGAAAGGGGTGGATTTTTTTAATCAGTTAAGTCGATTCGGTTATTTTAATTAAAACATTGCGTAAAGCGATACGAAGGAAGTTGAGATGAGTAAACAGGAAAGAGCTGGAGGAAAGTCCTCCTCGACACCGCCTCCGGTGTCGAAGGTTCCGTTAGGAAGCAATGCTCCAATTTGGACCGATCCGATGTTTGTTCCAGTAGTTATTGCTGTGGTTCTAGTTCTTCTTACCATTCGTAAGTAGTTTTTCTTTAGTTTACTGATTAATGAGTTGTGGGATATAGTAAAGCATTGGGTTATTTTTTTTCAGTATTCCTTTTACGACGCAAGAGCAAAGGAAGGTCAGTTCTTTTGGTTGGACCAACGGATGTTGGCAAATCTTCCATGTTTTGTCAGATTGTGGGTGGAAAGAATATCCAAACTGTCACTAGTGTCACTCCAAATGAAGGGGAATACATTCCATCTAACGGAAGGGCTGCTCTGAGCATCAGGGATTTGCCTGGTCACGAACGAGTTCGAATTAAGTTTTGGGATGAAAGCAAATCCGGATCCAGGGGGATTGTGTGTGTTGTTGATGCTTCCGGAGGAAACAAAGCAATTAGGGAAAGTGCAGAGATTATCTACACCGTGCTTACCGACCCTGCTGTCACTTCTGTGAGACCAAATATCCTCATATTTGCTAACAAGCAAGATGCACCCTTGGCAAAGGCTATCACTGTTGTGAAGACCCAGTTGGAACGAGAATTGTAAGAACATATAAATACTAATGGTTCTATTACAAACTAATATAGTACCTATTGCTAACAATACAATGTTTCTAAATAAAGAACCACCCTTCGAATGACTAAATCTGCTGGCTTAACATCCATCGGAGGAGGAAGCTCATCTGCCAAGTTTTTGGGAAAAATGGACAAAGATTTTGAGTTTGCACACGCAGCTCCACTTAAGGTAATTGCTAGAAAGACATGCACGTAAATAAATGCTAATTGATTTAACTTAACAAATTCCTATTTCATTCATATTCCTTTTTTTAGATTGAATTTGCCGAAGGCTCATGCAACTTGGACAAGAAGGAGTTAACCGTCGTGACTGACTGGCTAGACACCATTGCTTAAACATTAATTGTTTGAATCAACAAGAGAAGACTGTTCAGGTTCATTTTCCAGCATAACTGGGGATGTGATGTTTGAGTGCTTTTAGAATGCTTTTTGTATGGATTGATTAAGACGCTATAAGTAATCATGACACGTAGGCTGGAGAAGTAATATATATCGATTTACTGATACTCACAATTCAGTACTCTTAGCAAATTAAAAATCCAGTTCGTATAATCCGCGGACTTTTATAGTTAAATCATGTGGATTTAACCTTATTTGTATCATTCAATTCATCCATATTCGCTAAGTAATTACTTGTCATTTCCTGTCCATGTCTAAAAAAAACTAACAGAACCACTACAACGTTGTGTAGCGTTGTGCATAAGAATATCGTGTTTGTCTGTCTAACAAGAGAACACTAAAGTCTGCCCGGTGGACTTCAAAGCATCCCTATCATAACAACAACATCATCCGATCCTCTTCATGTTTACAATATACTTTGTGCTTTTACGTTGTATGCATACTGAAGGTAGTCTCCAACATACTATAAGCTAAATGTTGCTAAAAAGACAAATCCTGAAGGAGAACCTTTTTTCAGCTTTCACCTTAGTGCATCGTTTAGACTCCTTATTTAACAAATTTTCAAAAACCGTTCACAACCAGGTCCAAGCGTTCCATGGAAAATATGAGCCATGGCTCATCAAATATCTACGATAATTATAAAGTCCCAAACCGCAAGTGGGGAGGAGGAAGTGGAGGAGATTGAATTCGATGATGCCACAACTGGGTCATTGTTTGACCAGTTTTCTGTTCCTGGAAATGTCAGTGTCATGGAAGGGACGGATGTTGTAGATGTGCAAAGCATTCTTCAAAATATTCATGCTCAGAACACGGCGACAATAACAAGTGTTGATGATGGAGGTGTGGGTGGTGGCACATACATTTTTAATCCGGATACTGGCGAAATTCAAATGCTTGATTTAAATGATGCCACAATGATTGGAGGGGATGAAGTGGAAGTGGTTACTGTTGATGCGGAGAGAATACTTGAAGAGGATGCGGATGATGAGGGGATGCATACGGAACAGATTGTGCATTTTGCTGAAGATGTGAAACCACCTACGATGGCGTCATTTGGATTCTTACAAGGACGAAGAATAAACGCGGCAGCTATGCACCCACCCCCAGTTTCAAGATTTAAAAGTGCTCCAGCTCTTTTAAGAAACTCCAGGAGAGCTCTACCTGTGGAACAACCGATAGGTAATTTAAATTTAGTCTATTAATATTTAAATTGAGAATGTATTTGCTTGCATTTACTTTGAATATTATTTTTCACAAACAGATAGTAATTCAGACAGGTCATTCCTTGGCATTCCAGCTTCAACTCGAAACAAATCTTTCAGGGCTAACGTAACTAGCAGAGCTGGGAATCGTAAGGCGAAACGTTCAACTTCACCAACAGGAAGGCTAAAATCAACATCCCAACGCCAAAAACCTGCGACTATTCCTTACGTGGTAAGTTCAGTAGGAGCACCTGCACCTGCTCATCAAATTTTCATGCTTAATCCTTCTGAGGTGGGACAAATTAGTCAGCTCGACGAGTCACCCCAACCAATACACACGATTCAGATGCAAGGTGGAAGCGACGAGGTCGGAAGAAAACTAGGAACGGATTCAGAATCGCAAAGCGGACAGCAAATTCAGCAGCCAACTTACTATATCTATCAAGACGCCAACGGCGATCAGGTATTCGACCCTGTTAAAAAAATTTGATAAAGCTGGCAGCTTTTTGTAAGCACGATTATCACTCATAAATGCTTTATTATTCAGGTGGCTGAGTTAGTAGAAGATTCTTCACCTGCCCCAAATCGTGTTGACCAAACATCGAACAACATTATCTATCAATTCGAAAACAATTCAATATTTTTGCAAGAAGGAGATCTCACAAATATTGGTACCATAACGCTGACCTTACCAAAGAAAGCTAAACCGAAAGTGAACAAAAAACGACCAAAGAAAGTGATTGTCAGCGCAGGCATAAAAACTGAGGATGGATCCACCAAACTACGACGTGGTCAAACCGAGCTCAAATGTTTGGAAAAAGGATGTCAGGCAGTAGCCTACAATGTTTTGGAGCTTAGAAAGCATTTAACTGCATATCATGACTTGCTATTTGATATGGACCAAGTGAGTTTTCCATCAGACGCTGGTATGTTTTAAGTTTAAGTATCAATTTGTTACTTTCCGATTCCGATAATAAGCTTGGCTTTATACACCAGAAATTATATTGAATGACTAATATTAATTTTCAGCATTTAAAGAATGGCGAGAACAGTACGAGCGTGAGCGAATGGTAAGCTTCATTTACCGAGGTGGAACCAAGAAAATCGCCAAGGACCAGGCAGTTACGTACATGATATGCCACAGATCTGGACATTACAAGCCAACAATGGTTGACACAAGCAAACGAAAACGAAAAATGAAACCACAGGGAAGCTGTAAAATAGGTGGTTATTGCACGGCTGGCATTAAGCTATTAAAAAACTTGGAATCTGGTGAAGTGAAAATGGATATATGCCATACGCATTATGGACATCCATTGGATAATGACGCGCTTCCTCATCTACGAGTGAATCCAACATTGCGAAAAATGATTCTTAAAAAGTTTGAAGAAGGTAATTTAAGCACAACCTAAGAATGTTTGAAACCCCTTCCCTTTTTTAGTTTTAGTTTTAATGTAATCTGGTTCTGTTTGTTACAACTTTAGGTATGAATTTCACTGATGTGTTGGCTTACATTCATCACAACCCAGATGGACTTGAAGGCCTCAGAATGGTTGATCGCCGTGCGGTTAGAAATATATTTGACACATGGAAAAATCCAGTGAAGCGAGTGAAGAAGATGTCAATAAGTAATGAAATGGGTGAAACTGCAATGGAAAATTCAATAAAAAACCCAACTGCTGGAAATATCGAAGCTTCTGAAAATCCTGAAATGGAAGATGAAGATAGTGAAGCAATTTTGCCCACCATTATCAATGAAAAGGGTGCTGAAGAATCTTTGGTTGAAGAAAGTCATAATCAATCAAACCATGAAGCTATGCACGTTGATTTGGCAAGCATAAAGGAAGAAACAATGATGCATATTATCCAAGAACTTCCAGAGGGGGAGGATATAATGGGAAATTGTGATGAAGACAGTGCCCCAATTTTACAAGTTGCGGGAGAAGAGTATGGCGAAGATGAAATGATAGATGACGATTCTAATCCACCTTTACTAATTGCAATTGAATCAATAAAGTCACTTAAACCTTTATCTCCAGTCTCACAAGCTCCTTCGTCTCCGAAGCGTAAAGGAAAGAGGAAAGGTAAAGGTGTCAAAAAGAAAATGAAAACGAAGAACCAAAAGATAGAAGATGATAAACCAATAATCATTAAGACAGAAAGTGTTAAAGACCAGGAATTGCCGTCGTCTAGCAAAGGTACGTGTTGAAAATAACGTTCTATCATCTATTAGTAATAATTTGTAGCAGTTTTTAATTTGTTTAATTTCTTTCTTTGTTACAGCCTCGTATAAACTCCGTCCACATAAGAAAGATGTCGTCTCTCAAGACAAAAATCTACCAAAAAACAAATTATCGGAGGAGGAATTTCAAGAAGTAATTTCAGCAGCTACAAGCGCAATTCCCAATGCCAATAAACTCAAAAAGTCAAAGTCAAAAGCCAAAGAAAAACAGATTCTGAAACATGCAAACCTCACGGAATCGCTTCCACTTCCACCACCCGTGGAGGATGAAATGAACTCCCCAATCTCACCATTTCATTGCAACGCTTTATCTGATTTAGGGTCAGATCAAGATGATTTTGACCTGATGCAAATTCAAATCAGCCCAGAAATGGAAACAGCAATAGACAAGTTAAACAATCACGGCGAATCAGGTCCTACAATCCTGCTGTATAAGAAAATAGGAGACATTAATACCAAATACGGTGGGTTTTGCAGAGCCTTTCGTGAAGACGATTTTTGTCTGATTATTCAAACTCCAGTGCAGCGACAAATCATGCAAATGTTTCCAAAAGTAATTGGAATAGAAATCTTAGACGGGCCGAAACCAAATGAACACGATTTGAAGCTAGCGTTTGCAATGGTTTTAGACGATTTTAGAGAGGCGATTCCCGTCGCGTGGATGGTAGCTGATACAATGTGCAGCAGAATTCTCAACCAGTTCTTTCGAATGCTGAGGTACCACTGTGGTGAGCTTCAAACTCAATACATCATGGCTCCAAAGAATGCAGACGTTTATAAGACGTGGGCAGCTCACTTTTCGAATAAGCCAAAGATGCTCCAAAGCGAGTTTTGTGCACGACGTGATCTCCGGAATCTGGTCAACAGACATTTTCCAAATGATAGCACCAGAGCAAAGGCTGTGAACTTTGTAGAGGAACTTATAACGGAAAAGAAGGTCGATAATTTAAAGAATGTGAAGGAAAGCCTTAGTCAGCTAGTCAAAGGATGTCCAAATGGTCCAAATTTCCTAAGAAAATTTGAAAAGGATTGGTTTGCAAGAGTTGATGAGTGGTCGTTCGCACATAGAGTCGCTCTCCCAGTCAATCTCCTCTTCGTGGCTGATGGGTTTCTGAAATTGAAAAAGTTTGTTAGTTTCAAAGGGACAAGAAAGCTTAATCAAAGTGTAAACCACATTCTGAAAATCGGTTATGACAAGTGTTTTCTAAGAACAAAGAGACTTTTCAAGGGTGACCAGAAGTTTAGTAATTTATTGGAAAAGGTTGAAAAGAATCATAAAGCTTCAAGGGAGATCTTGGCTAACACTACTGTCTCAAGTTATGAGGATGATGAGAATACATGGATAGTAGAAACTGAAACTGGAGTCGTTGAGCAAGTGTTTAATTTACAAAGTCGTTGTAATTGCAAGATTGTATGTAGCGTTTGTAAAATTTGCATGCATGAGTACATGTGTTCATGTAAGGACTTTGTGAAACTGAAGGTGATGTGTGCTCACATCCATAAGGTACACTGTTGCCGTCACGAGATCTCAGAAGAAGAAGAAGAGGAAGACCAACATCACGAGTTAATTATCAAGGCCGTGGACACTGATGATCCAGAAATAATAACCCCGCTTTCCCTTCCTGTTATTGAGAAGCCAGAAGTGACTTTATGTGAAGGGGCTGAGATTACCATCTTGAGTGAAAGCCAAATTCAAGAACTGAACCTAACTGGTTTCTTAAATGCATCAGGATCAGGGCTCTTTGGAAGGGAAGAAGGACAGGATAATATGCCAAAGATTGTGTCGATTACTGATGCAGATACGCAGAAAGTCATCTATGATAGTTCTGGCTCTACTGCACCTTTCATATTTCACCTGACAGACTAAAGTAGTTTAATTAGTAAAGTAAAAATTTGTTAGTAGCATTATCATGTAATTATTTTAAATATTTTATGTCGCAATCAATGGTAGACTGATAAGTTATATGGAAAAGAAAAAAATATATGTTACCACTTGCTAACCAAGTATTTACAATAATTATGGATCAAATGTTTAAATAAATCAAAAGACAACTATAGTTAATCTTGTCGTTTAATTAAGTATATTTTTCATATTGCATGCGTTTCCACAATTTAATGAAGGCATTAAACATTCGGATGAAACAGAACAAAGAGATGACTGCATCGGATTTGGTATTATAACTTACTCTGAAGTTGAAGTGCATACAAAAAGTATGTATACATAGTCATGTACAGTGTGTGTGTAGAGTGGGGAAAGCCAAGTCTATTACACAAGAACACAAACATCATGTGTGTACAAAACTTGGTCTGAGAATTTGCACGTGCAAGCAGTATAATTTTTTAAAGAGTTAAGTTGTGTTACAATTAGCTAAACCGTAAACCTTCATGAAATGTTGTCCTCGAGGCTTCCTATTTCAAAAGCATCAAATTTGATCATACAATGTTCGAAGAAGAGTTTGCTACCGAAACGAGGAGATGTTGTACAAATGTCCTTTCACCCAATATCTACCTCGTGTACCTGCTATAAGAATGAGACTGCTCTTCGAGCTAGATTCATGAAGAAATTGATAACCGGTTCCAACAGATCAAGGTAAGAAGGAAGAACAAAAGTTTTGCACGATTGAGAAAGTTGATTTGATGTTAACTCCAGCTTTAATTTAACAGGAAAAAGTTTTACACGGTGGAACAACCAGTTTCAAATTCGTTTGCAGAATTTGATTTCAAGGGCAAAGGGTCATCTTCCCAGAAGGCAGTCCCAATGTCAGGAAGAGTGAAACGAAGACTGGAAGTTTTGAGTACCCTTTTTATAGAGCAAATCACTAGTCTTCTCGCGACTGGAGAAGTTTCGCCAGAGTTTATGGGACTGGGAATACAGATCTCGAAGGTGAAAGTTACACCAAATTTCTCCGCCGTCAATGTCTACTGGTATGCCAGCGGAACGGAAAATGACGCAGTTATTGACCAGGTGTTGACAAAGACTGCAGGCCATTTAAGACATGAACTCAGTCAACTTCGAGTCATGGGGGTTGTCCCTCCAATACATTTTTTCCCGGATAAAACCTTCTCCAAATTTCAAGAGGTGGAAACGCTTTTGAACAAACTGGACTTGGGGAATGATTTCGAACCAACGCCTGCTAGTGTTTCACTTGGAGGTCAACAACCTAGCAGCTTGGGAAAAAATGTCCAGAATAGTGATGTTAGTGATGAAGATGTAGCGGAAGGCGAGGTGGCGCCAGAGATGGAGGACGTTATGAGACACGATATGCTGGGAGTCAGGCACGATAAGATTATGAATGAGGTATAATATAATGATAGTTGAAATGAAAATGACAAGGAAATTTGGAGTATGTACAGTTAATTGATGATCAAACCAATTATTGCTTTCTTTAGATCACGAAAGCCGTTCAGATGCAAAAGGAAAGAAAAGCTGCTAAAGCTAAAGCTAAGCAGCAGGTTCTGATTCGATCGATAAGTGATGAATGTGATGACGGACCCCAACAAATTGCAGATGCCGAGTCAACTGCTGTTGTAGCTGGAACTGACATTAAAGTTGAAGATTTTCGTAAACGTCAAATTGACTTTTTGAAGTATTTGAAGAAACGCCAGGCGGATAAAGCCAAAGAAATGAGGCGACTGAGCGTCGAGCAGATGGAGAGAGATTGGCTCTTATTAGAAGCAGAAGAAAGGTGGAAAAGCTCGGTTGAAGAGCGCATTCGTTTAATAGATGAAAGCATTGATTACAATGAGGATGATACTCATAATGATGAAGAAGAATATTACCAGAATTTAAGACATGATTTTAGAGACGGAGACGATAGTTACAAGCATCAGCCATAATATTGAATATGTATGTAAATGTTCTAAAGTATAGTAATAAAATCTCGTTTTGTAAAGTCAAGGGAAGGCAAAAATTTTATGGCGTTCACGCTTCTTTTTTTATTGCCATATTTAATATTGAAACAAGGGAGGTGTGGAATGTTACAAGAAAAATCACAATTATATCATGACTATTTCTTTTCTCTTGGAACGTCAACAGGGCTTCCTGAATGGGATAAGCCGACGTCAACGTAAAGTTAAAAGTTTAAGTGTGTGCGTAATTTTGATAGTAATCACTAGAAGAGTTTCATTTATAAAATATCTATTGTTTCCTTCGCCTACTCGCGTACAGTAAGAGCATTCGGTTTGGTATTGGTGGTAGGACTTTGGATTTGGAGAGTAAGAGTATAATTAAAATTCTAAAAGGGAGAACACAGGCTGTGATATTTTATCTCTTCCTCGCAAGTCCACAAGCTCCATTATCACCAGACATCCGGCCACGACTCCGCCACTTTCTTCAATTAATTGGCAGCCAGCCTTTAATGAGCCTGAAATTAGCAAATTCATAAAATTGTAATAAAAATACAGTAGAATGAATCACATTCTACAGTTTAATAATGTCTCTTACCCCCAGTTGCTAGTAAATCATCAACTAATAGTACTTTCAGGCCTGGCTGTACGCTATCTTTTTGTATTTCAAACGTGTCCTACAAAAGGTATTAATGAAAAACATGTCAAATTTCGTTAACAAACGTTCAGGTAGTTGGTGGTTCTACTACGTACCGTTCCATATTCTAGCTGATACGTTACTTTGTTTAATTCACCAGGAAGTTTTCCAGGCTTTCTAATTGGTACAAATGGGAGCCCCAGTTCAATGGCAAGGACGGATCCAAAGAGGAACCCACGAGACTCTAATCCAACAACAGCTTGGGCGTCAGGAATGTTTCGCTTAGAAATCTCCACCATCACATCTCTTAGGTCCTTGAAAGCGTTCGGATTTCGTAGTAGCGAAAACATGTCCCTATAAACATAAACAATTAGTAAAAGCGTCTCAACCTTTATCTTTCAAGGGTTAGTTTAGCACGTTGGAATAAAACTACTTAAATACCTAAAGAGGATTCCTGGCTTTGGGAAATCCGGGTAGCTGGATATGTATTCCTTGAGTTCTTGCAACTTCTTTTCCATGTCCATTTTTATGGGTGCGTAATGGTAACAATCAAGCTGGCACTCGCACGGCGTCTTAAACTCTGAAAATGGAGATGAAGTGTGTAATTAGGGTTAATTCAGACTACGGTGGTATCTACCAGATCATTTGACTTTTGACTGAACTGACCTATCTAGTTGGTAGTATACAATATTTACCTAATATAACCAAACACGAACTGCATGAGTCACGTGAGCCGGTTGGAGATACCTGAGCTGTAATCAGCTATTGATTCCCTAAGAGAACATATGTACAAGATTTCATTATAAATGATTGTGGACACGAAGCGAAAATTCCTCCCTTCCTAATCACATTCACTTCGTGATGTTCCTTTTAATGCACTACCAAACCAACTATCATGTACATTTTAGTTTGTTCGCTCATACAATTTACTTACCTAAAACCAGATTGAATACTCCACAAGTCGGCACTATCTCTGCACTTTATGCATACTTCAATACTTCTTGAGATGAACTATCGGTATCAGTATTAACAGTAACCCTTGTGTTCCGGGAATTTATGTGCCTGTTCCATATTACACGGGACGAAAGGAAGATTCCTCTTTATGTATGCTGCAGTGTAAAATATACATAAAGTGTTATATAGTGTCCAAACATATGAAATGCATAAGAAAGAAAGTACATTCCAAATATATTATGCATTTTTTGTATATATCAACATCAACCCAGGATGTAGCAGAACTCTAAAGCACGTGCATGAATGAAACATTGCAGAGGTGTTGTTTTGGAAGTGTGTTCCATGCATTAAAATTCTGGTTGTGATTGTTCTCATTCCATCAAAATGTCATCCAAGTGTAAACAGTGTGGTGAACAGATAATGAATACGGGAAACTACACCTTTAAAATTTTACCTGCCAAGAGGATCCCGAAGAAAGCTAGAAGGCTGATGAAAAAGAGTTCAGAGGGTGAAAGCAGGAAGCAAGAGTTGTTGTCTGCATCCTGGCGAGATACATCTTTTCAAAAGTTTTTGGTGAAACGAGCTCAACCAGCAAATTTCGTTGTGAGTAAATTAATTGAAGTATCACTCTTTGTCGCTTTTTCCCCACAAATTGCTAAAATGCAAAGGCTTGTTTGTTTGTATAATGCACAGGAGCTGACGTGTGGTAAATGTGGGGCTATGAGCAAAATCCAAATGCTGAAAAACCAATTCAGACCGGAAGAAGAAGAGAAAAGTGGTGAAGTTCTAAGCGCGTCCGTTCCAACTTCAACCAAATCCAAGAAGAGGAAGGCTAAAAAGGATAAATCTGCCGGTTTAACAATGACATGGGCTGGAATTCAAGATAATAAAACCCACATTCCTCAACCCGCTGCCACTTCCTCCACATCCGTTGGCAAGAGTCAACCGAGCAAAAGGGAAATCGTGTCTGCATTCAAGAAAAAGAAGGAAATGGAAAATCTCAAGAAGGTATTGTTTGAATCAAAAAATAAGAAATCGGGCTCTTCCTTACAAGACTTTTTATCAGCTATGTAAGGTACAGTAGTTTATGTATGTATAGTTCGAATCTTTTTATTTTTTTTTGTAATTTTTATATTGCCGTTTTGGAAATAAACTAATGTTAAGTATGCGTCTCCATTCACTCCACTCCACAGTCAATTCATGCATTTCATATTTTGTACAAGCAAATCAAAGTTTAAACACCTTCTTTCGTTCTATAGTTTATTGGCTCATTAAGCTGCGTAATTAATTTGTCATTTCGAATGAATACAATCAATATATTCAAAGATATATATACTTTCTCTGATATGCATAATATACATTGGACTTTACGTTAATACGATTACAGGTAGACAATTGATTATGTGGTTAAACTCTTCTGAGCTAGGGTGAACAACTGTTAATAAATTAGTTTTACATTACCCCACAAACACTCGTGTTATATAAGGAAGAGAGAATACAGTTCATCAGTCTTAAGAGGTTTAAATTCATGGAAGATATTGCAGTAAATAATCTTTTAACTTTGTTAATATGCTTTTGATGTTTGATAAACGAAAATCTTGACTCTTGGAAGACAAATAATTATAGTTTAGTAAATAGTTCATCTCTGATAAAGCATAACAATAAATGCATATTGGCCCATGCAAATTAATAATCGAAAGGCAGTAATAGTATGCCTCACGTTTCCTTATAAAATCTAACAATTAATCTACCCTACTAATACTACAATATACAATCAATCAACCAAACTCAGATCTAATCTACATGTGAGGTTCTGACTAAAGATCAGGAAGTCCTGTAACAACGTGATGAATCTTTAATTCCCAACATATATATATTGGAATATTCCAACTGCACCATTTATTCTAACCATTAAAGAAGGGTGCCAAAAATGTGAGCACAATCACAGCGAGAGCAATCAATAGAAAAACACCTAAAATTATCGTGAATGGAAACGGTTTTTTCGGCTCCTCCTCATGAAACTCCTTGATTTCAGTGGCATGTGGAGGAATGCAGAAATCCTTCTTATGACACATGTCGGGTGGCCTTGCACAGTGCTCAATCTCCAAATGGTGGCGCAAGGAATGCTTAAACCGGCTCACGCTTTTGGACATATCGCACTCATTTTTTGCCACCGCTGCCTTTGTCATTTGCAACAAGGAACGCTTTGCACAACCCATCGCACTTCCGTGAGACGTGATGTTCTTTCCAGAGTCCAATATCTCGGTTGTCACACGGTATCTTCCGAGCACACATGTAGCTTCATCGTCTTTCACTTCTTCGCAGTCAATCTTTGTGTCCCGTCGAAGCTCTTCCCATCCTGGATCTTTTTCGTCGGGAGGAGGGCAAATGGGAACCCTCTGTCCTTCATACCCATAGTATAGTTCGGGAAGTTGGTTTAAAATATACTCTTTGACGCTGTCGCAGAATAGTTGCTTCTGAGGACACTCCAATGAAATGCATTGGTAGCATTTTAGAGCTGTACTAGCTACAAAAGAAATATTTGAGAAGTTATGATGAATTATCACGATAGCCATATTTATTTGAATTTTCATGAAATAACATTAGCATCGTAGGTAATTTTTAGTTGATGTAGATTTTATAACTTGAGTTAATAAATTACCTTGAAGTGATATTAAAAGTAGAACATTGATTGTTGTGGTTGTACATAACTCAGCATAGCCCCTTTGTCCCATATTGCATCCTCTTCTTCGTCCCATAAAACGTAGTAACACAAATTTTAGCGTTTCTCAGTTTCTTGTCATTAATAAAGAAACATGATAATCGTTCATACTATGATATAATGTTAAAACATTAGGATTGTTAAACTTGTGTAAACATTTTCATGGCACGATATTTTATTTTTTCCCAAAAGTAATCCATCTGTGATGCACTGATTTAACAAGAGATATGAACTGAATTATGGTGCTATTACATTTGTTTAGAATTCCATCAGCTAAACTAGAAGCTATATAGGGGATGGCTGTGTTGGACGCATAATCCTTTCTTAATGAGCCATTTCAGCTGGATAATGAATTCTATTTATTACTGAGTGAGTCGTATTATGGGTGTAGATACGAAGATGTGTGTGGTATAAAATGACCATGATGTTGTATGAGTTTTAGTGTGAAGCTATGTTGAAGCTGTTTTCATTTTGTTCTTTCTCACCCTCATGAGTTCATCGTAAATCGTAATCCTCATCCACCATCCACTTCTAGTGTCTTGCCGTTGTGTATCGTCTCATCATAAAATCAGTATATACCTAAAGCTAATACGCGATGCACATGCATGTGAGTGCAAAAGGGCCAAGAAAAAGCATTGCATGCAATATCGCATTGTTGTCGCTGTCATTATGATGAAGCTGAGCTATGCATATGCATGGCAGGCCTCAATTGTAATGTTGCAAAAGCATCCGTAAAAAAACAGTTGTAGTGTGCATCCTGTGAAAACTAGCTTATGAGCAAGTCGGGGTAAGTTAAGGGTTGATTTTGTTGTTGGTGTGCACTGCTGCCATGTAGGATCAGAATTCATTGCCTCTTATCGAGATTTGGCACTTGCAATACTTCTCCTATTCGTGTAACTAATGCTATCCTTTTGCTTAGCGAAGCAGTAACACACGATCTTTGCAATTTTCCTGGTAAAAGAAAAAAATCATAGGGAATTTCATGTACGTCAAGGACAACTTTACTTCAAAGATATCAATGAAGTGATTTCGCTTCATTCTTCCAAATCACAAATTATTTAATCAATGATTACAGTTAAGAAATTTTAAAGGAAACAGATATCATTAGATATGTTTGATATCTAGATATGATAGATTAGTAATGTTTGATTACTGCTTAAGCCAAGCCTATCTAGTAACCTAGCAAAAATGGCAATGTAATCAGATTCCGTATAACATTCCTTTCATTCAATGTCGATTTCATACGGCCATTTTGCTGTTTACGGAGATCTAATTGGGCATGAATTGAACGCATGTATGAACTATGACTATGAGTCATTAATCAGCGTTGCACTACCAAGAATAGAAGCAAGATAAAGATGTTTTGAGCTCCGATAAGTTTAAGTGTCAAGGGCGAGAGAAAATTCATTTTTGCTATGATATGACAAATGGCAGTTCAACTTCGCCCAACCAATATGGTATTCCAAGAAGAATTATAGCTTTCATACGAACTTCATATGAAAAAACCTAACGTTTATTAACGTAAAAATACAAAGATTTTACAAGTATTATTTTCACTTCTGCTAATTATTGCATCGTTCAATATTCATAATGAAATATTGGCCAGTAAATGATTATGTTAACATTAACATACGAAGACAGACTTAAGGAAATGCTTTTCATACAGCATTTGATGATATAATATTTCATAATGACATGAATGATCTCTCATTCATTCAGGCAATTGTTTCGTGCTTGTATTAATATTTACAATCTTAATATATCGCGGCTATATTATATCTTTTACAAAATTACATTTAACAAAATATTCCTATTCAATAATGGCACTGTTCCTTTTATTTTAATTGGTGTTATGTTATGTTATCAGATCTAGATAAAAGAACAAAGGTTGCGTCTAATATTCTTAAAGCTGCATTCAAGTTTCGTAAACACAAATAAAAAAAATCAGTTTGGTTGGTTTATTATTATTGCATAGAATTATTTTCCCAGCTAAGCGTCATTGTTCCTGCTTTGTAAAATTGCAGGTTGTAGCGTCATTGATATGAGTACTCAAAGGGACAAGAAATTCGTTGTAGGTACTTTTATACTGTGTAAATACGGTAAAATATAGTCTACTCCTATTGTCAACTATCAGCGAAAGGTTGAGGTGGAGAAAATTATGGGCTATATTCTTTATACGTCTACTTTTCTATAAATTAAGAACCACATGGAACTGGCAAGAATGTGGTGAAAGTGGTTGTCTTTTCCACTGAGAACATTTTTAATGGTTACATACAATTTACAACTAAAATTACTTAGACCGGCGTGCTATCCCTTTGCTGCCTATTAAGTCTTGGCGGGGGTGGAGGAGGTTTTGAGGACGGTCTCCTGATACTCCCCAGCGTTCCATTTTTGCTCAGGTTAGGAACCACCTCTGACTCAATAGAGCAGAAATCTTTATCACGAACTTCGAGTACTTTCACTGTTTCACTTTCATCCCCAATGGACCTCGGCAAATTGGAAGGACGGCTGGGTGGATCTTTGCACATGCCAGCAATCAGAAGCGCCGTGATGACCACTACAACCACTCCAAATATTCCAAGAATGAGGGTGTACTCAAACCGTTTGTGAATGTCCTTATGGTTCGCCCACGGTTTGACCGCACTCGAAGTGAAGTTAACGCAGTAGTCCTTTTGATAACACATTGCAGATAACTCCCGACAATGCTCAAGCTGCAATTGGCGGAAAACGTTGACTGAAGTGCTACTATTTTGGTGGAGCAGATCACAATTACCGTCGTTGAAAGCTAGTTTTATGCGATTAAGTAGGTTGCGGTTAGCGCAGCCCATGACTGTCGCGTAGTTAAAACGCTCTTTTGACCTTCGGTCCGCGTTTATTTCAGTTGTTTTTATTTGCATACGCCCCAAAGTACATGTGGCATCGTTTGCTTTTTCCTCACGGCAGGGTTCGTCCTCGATCTGTATTCTACGCCATTTCTCCGTCTCATTGAGACCTGGACAGAAGGGAAGGTAGTCGTTGAGATAATAGAGGTTTCGAAGCTCATATTGAAGAAAGGATTGAATTCGCTGACACTCAAGGTCATCGTAGTTGCAGTCGATGGATATGCATTTGTAACAGAAAAGTCCATCAACTCCTGTAAAGTGTGGTATAATAAAAATTTAAAATACACCAACTTCTAAAGTTTTTGCTTCCAATTTTATCATAAAACGAACAGCCAGATATAAAAACATACCTCTTGAGAAGATGCCAAGAAAGACAATGCATAAAGGAATCGTATACATTTTGAAGTACGGCATAACTTCCTTCATCTCGGCTGCAGGTAAATGGGGAAGAGAAAGCGGAACTTGGGTTGAGGGTAGAAATTTTATCTTCTACATTTGGATTTCTTTGAGCTGAAACCATAGAGTAATGAGCCCTTATCCGTAGTTTCGTCAGCTTTTCGTCACCTAAAAATCACAAATACGGCCGAAATAAGTACATGAACATACCTTGAACAAAATGCAACGTAATTTTTACACTTAATTTGGTATGATTTCTTTTATTCTCACATTGGACTAGTTTATGAATTTGGTAATTTTAGAATATACAGTAATTTAACCTGCCTTTTCTGTAGGTTAATGATTGTATTATGAGTGTTTGTTGATTACTATCCTAGTTAGTTTTAGCAGACATAAGGGACGACCAAGAGCAAACAAATTATTTACACCAGTTCCTCTCGCACATTACACATGTACAATTTGTTGTACTTATGAACATGAAGATGGGTTTCTTGTAGTTGAGGTTGAGAGTTGAGTAGGGACTGATTGTGAGATGATTCTAACACTTGAATGAAATGAATTTTTGGTGTTTTGATGCATATACATATATGAATACATTCAACACTTTGTTTGTATCCCTCTCATCTCATCTTCAAAGCTGGATTTTCAGACGATCGTCACGCTGTCAAGTATGCATTCTGCATTCCTCTTCTTTCTTTCCTTTACTAAAGTTGTTCCTTGTAGAGCATATAAAATTTTGTTCACGTATGCTCGACATGCTTGATAAATAGTAAATCTTATGCATGTAGCAATTTTTGTTGGGTCCAAGAAAATCATGAAACCGTATCATGTACGACGAATGGTTGCGTCATTCACAACTTGTTGCTTCTCAATAAAAACGCATTAAGAAACAAGAACATCACATAGTAAGGTAGAGACTGCATGCATTATACTACCCATACCTAGGTCCTACATAAGACATTTACTTGATCGTCAATATCAAATTACCAAAATGACTCGTCATTTGCGTAGTAAATGAGCTTGAGTAGAGGTTGTAAAGCACCCAAATTTGTGCAGCTGAAATGATAATGTAGGCCGTTATTGTTAATGAAAACGGCTTTCCTCGAAATCTTGTTCAATATAAGGTAGCCTAAACATAGAACAGGATTTTAAAGTTGTTTTCATCAAGATCATTAATATTAGGATGAGTATGTGGATCGTATATGTATTTCTTTTGCGTCACAATTATCACCACTTTGGGTGTAAATTGCAGTTCAGAGATGAAGATTGCTCGGTGTATCTCTCTGATGATTCAACATTCATGCATATAGATGTTTCGATAAAACTTGGTCAGCTAAAAAAAAGTTTCCTGTTTCATGCATTCAGAATTCAGATTTCATTTTAAAGTCATGCTTACTTATCTTTGATCTCTACATATTTGCCGCATGTATTATCAAGCAGTTCCAAGTATCGCTCATAAAAGTTTCTTTTCTTGAATTCTTCGAATTAATAACGCACATTTGACTGTCAACAACATTTTTGCTACTTGCAGAATCTCTGAAGCTTCAAACATTGGAAATAGACGTTGTGCATAAGATCAAATTTCTCTAAATAAATGAGAACCAGCATGCAGCAGGGTACCTATTTTTGGCTTGTGGTTTGGTTTCATATCAAGAACAAAGTAAAGGATATTTGTGCTCTAGATTTTCGCATGTCACATTATCATGTCTCGACACTCTTGTTCGCATCCATCATATTATAAAGTATATTAGGTAGCAGTTATGTACTGGACAATGCTGGTAACTCAAATAAAAAGTTCGCTATATACATATCTACTAGATATATAGGTAACTAAAACAATGGTAAACTGAATACTGAATTTGACTGCAAGCATGCATGCCAAAAATC
This sequence comes from Orchesella bifasciata, assembly GCA_034697805.1. NCBI lineage: Eukaryota > Metazoa > Arthropoda > Collembola > Entomobryomorpha > Orchesellidae > Orchesella > Orchesella bifasciata. Next base: position 7,549 of record JAQGAP010000364.1, on the reverse strand, counting down.
AATTATATTTCCAAATGCTTGACGCGTGGCAGATATGGGAATTCAGCATGAATAATGAATTGTAATCAAACTCTAATATTCGACATTTGAAAGCATACTACATCATGCTCAGTCAGTTGAACTTATGTGGAACAAGCAAACAAACTGTCTTAAAGATCGACAAACTCGTAAGTAGCTATAAAGACCACACCGGCACCGTTCTAAATTATGCCCATTTTTATGAACAGGAACACGTTTGAGAGTTTAGTTGATGTTGATGTTTTTTTCTGTGCATTTGCATGTTTGATGTGTGTGATAAATAGGCTAGTATAATTACATACAGTAGGTATTTTTCGCTTACAGTTACATAGTATGTGTAAATTATATATAATTATCAAGTAATTTGTTGCCTATTACCTTCTTTCACTCCATTGACATCAGGAACATGATTAGAAAAAGTCGAAATGGAAAACAGACAAGGTTTTACAATTTTAGACACGTTTCACTGCACTGTCAGTTTCCGGTATTGGTAGAAGGGGTAAGTAAATAAACAATTACAGATCTCAAAACAAAACCCGAAATGAAGTCATTGATTCATTGAAACAGACACTACACATAACAGAAGAGAACTAACAACATGTTAGCAGATAAAAAGTTTTTCTTTTCTAGTTGATATGACTCATTATTCGCACAGACATTGGAAGCAAGCTGCTTGCTGTTATGCAAATGCGCATGGATGTTCAAGTGGAAACGCAGAAAACACTGAAAAGTTTGAGATGAACATTTTTACACAAGTGTTCTTGTTTGGATGGCAAATAATATAAGGAATGAATCTGTATATGTACATTATACATGATAGGGTACGCATGATTGTAAAGAAAAGTCTGTTTCCATAAAGCTCATGAAAATGTGTGGTTAGGGTTTGTTGCAGAGGGTTGTTCTTTCGTTTTCAGTTTCCATATCCCTGTATTTACGTAGTGATACCTTTGCAGCTGTGGAAAATGGTTTGCTTTGGCTGCATCATTCATTCATTTTCATTCAACACAGGCATTAGTCAAAATACAATTACAACAACTAACATGTTCGTGGTACCTGCCTAGTGCTTCTCTGGAACCATACGTTCAACCAGTTTAAGATACACGGTCGCATATATCTGCGCACATCTTGTACTTGCATGCCTATGATTTCACCCTTTATGTACTTATATGTATATACTGTAAAAATGACTAACATTTATACAAGAATGACTAACAAAGCAAAAGGCATGAAATTCCAAGAATCCGGACGGATATGACTATGCAAAGGATAACATAACCGATAAGAAACTTTTTAAAGGTTTTCTCATAATGCCCCAAAGAAACTTATTCTTTATCACTACGATAGAAAAGGTAGAGAGTTAGATGTCAGAACTAAAAACGCTGAATGTTAACAGAATTTTAATTTTAAATGTTGCTAAAACTAACAGTTCTCTTAGCAGGAGCAGGAGCATTCAAATTATTGACAGGTTCGTCTTCAGGTAACATAGTTGTTCTCGGAGCAGGGCCAAGTTCTTCAGGCACAATTTCCCCAATCTGCAATATCTGTTGGGCAATAGAATGACCTAGCAAGGGATTGGATTTCCGTTCCCTTTTACGTTCCATTGCAATGGCTCTCTCCACATCAAAATTATCATGGTCTGGGTGGTGATGAGCAGCATCCATTTCAGATTCTGAGGCGCTGGAAGCTGGCGCAACCTGACCTATTTTTCTAGTCCTCTTTCGTCGAAACCCGTGCACCTTTCTCTTTTTTGTGAGATGTTGCTCCACGCAGTAGAGGATCAAGATCACAAACTTGACAATCTCATAAAGCCATGCTATCACTATGAAGGCAATCAACAAGGATCTCATCGACACTCGACCGTAAATTATGTCCACAGCGCACATGAGGTGGCTTCTTGCAATACTTGAGGATGCCACTAGAAGGGACATTGGGCACAGTTGAACAATAATGTACAAGATTATCAAACGTGCTGTTTGAGCTCTCTGCAAAAGTTATTCAATATTTTATGACCCTGTACTAAATATATTTAGGAATGGCATTACATTAAAATAAAAGCCTTACCCACCACAAAGCGAGTAGTAGAATTGGACAACTAAAATAAAACATTGAAATGGCTGCCATCCAAAGAGTTATGACGAGCCCTGGAACAAAATTACTTTTAGATCGTTATTAACTTATGTACAATGCTTTTCCTACTTACTTAATGTTTGATTATATCCTGAGCTTGTTGGGTGACCAGCAACCTCCTTTAAGTAATCTCCGGGATCTCCTGGGATTGAGCTTCCTGGATCGTATGTACTGCACGTTTTATCCATAAGAGCTCTTATACTAGCTACCTTTAATCGATCCCCTTCTTCCCAATCAATTGGAACTTCCAGTTCCCACGGTTGAAATCGACGAAATTTATAAATGTCGACGTGACGAACCCACCGTCTATCCACGTAACCAGCTTTTCCAGCGTCATGAACGTAGACAAAGTTAACTGCCATGGTTGGAACTAGTATACATATTGAGGAAACCTGTGTAGGTGGATAAAATTAAAAATAACACTGGTCATAAATCAATAAAAGTTATGCTACGAATATTCAGCTTGTTTCTGTTCATAATTACATACAAAGTCAAAAACTAAAAAAAATACAACAGATTTTCGTAAATTCAGCTTCTCCAGGCATGTCCAGTCAATTATTTTTTCAAAATATTCTCGAACTCGATCAAGAGCAGACGACATGATTATATTTTAGCTACGAACGGCACAAGAGCGACAAACGTGAGAAAGTAAAGAGATATTTAATTATTGGTAAGAGTTTACACATTGCCCCAGCAGAATAGTGACTAGATCATGTAGATTTACATTCGATATGACAAATGTTGTATATTGCATTTGATTTTATAAATCTTCAAAACTCTCCAGTCTTAGCAACATGTGTAAAGAGTTTGGTATTCTCAAGATACCCCAAACATTTGCAATCGTCTGTATGTCTTCTGCTGACAAATTTCTCCGTTGGATATTCTTTCATTTTGACTTTCATATATTCCTCCACTCAATATCGATAATTGCATTGCATTGGAAACTCCAAGTGTATGAAATGTATTTATTCCGAGGTTCTAATTTCATCAAGCAAGTGATTTTACAACAATATGCAAAGAACTTGGCGATTTTAAAGCACAATTCATTTGATTGTATTTATTTATTTTATTACCTGTTTTACAACTCAGTATAATAATTTATATTAATCAAACCTTACGAGCTAGGCATTGCCCATGAACTATAGGAAACGAAAACATTAAATAAATAAACTTTCTCTATTGCGACACGACTTTTATGGTTCTTCATGATCGGTTTTGTAACCCAATGGTTCGAGAATAAGGGTTTGACTTGTAATTTGTAAATATGAAGTGAGAATCTAGTTTGCGATTGGGTAAAAATGGAGACGAACTCGTCAAATATATAAGAAATTGGATTCGTTTCTATATTAAATAGATTACACCTTAAAAGGGCCAGCACTGGAATTACAATACACAGACAACGAATTTTCATATGATTTTAGCCAGCCCTTATCTTCTTCTCTGATATTTGCTTCGAAACCTTCTAGATCATCAATGGGGTCATATGGGATTCCCATGAAACGCTCATACAATTTCTTCAACTTTCTAATCTCCTTGTACCAAATTTGCTCATTAGCAGCCTGAAGGACCACAGGTCTAACATTAAGGTAACGAAGATTACTACAATTTTTGAGAAAGCAGGTGAGAACATCGGAATATCGCATTGTACCAGCGTCCGCTAATAAAACTTCTTTCAGTCGGTTATCCGACTTGTTTGTCAAATATACCAGTTCTTGGCCGTCAAGGGTAAAACCAGTCAGATGCAAGCTTTCAATGGATGACGAGATGCGATGCAAATTGCTCATTTTCATAACCACTGTTCCCACAACGTTTGGATCGTTCCCGTTGGAGGATGTGCAGGAAAGTGCAAGAGTTTTTAAATTGGAACATTTTGCAAATATTGTCATGTCCGTGACTTCCTGAGGTACTTGTGCTCCAGGGATGTTGTTCCCTTCGTTTGGTGTGCTTTGTACATTGTAAACCACTACTTCGTTCAAGGTCCGCTCGTTCATTAGGACAATGTTCCTTAACGTACTCCAAGATAGTTCACCAGGCGAGTAGAATTGCAATACTTTTAAATGACTTTGTTTGAGCAAAATGCTCATGATTAGTTCTTTCATTACAGCATTCAAATTTAGCACATCATCACGGTAGCAAAATTTTGTGAGACTCAAGGACTCCAAACTTTTGCGCTCATTATCACTGATTCGTAGCGGACTGAACTTTAAATAGCGTTCAGTATACTTGGAATCCCCTCTGTCACCAACTTGAAGCTCCAGCTCTTGTAAATGATCAGAGTGCCGCCCCAAAAACTTTAACAAGCTGGTGAAATTTCCCCAGAGTGAAAAATATAGTCGAAATGCGTGTAAATTTGGAAAAGTAGCACGTAAAAATGCCTCAATGTTCTCTTGCGCTTCAAACGGATTCCCCAAGGGGTAGCGAAGCATTTGAAGGTTCAAATGTGTGAGGGAATTAAGATGTTGCAGACATATATCAAATTTCTTCGGCTCGATAAGACCTTCAATTCCCAAAGTTTCGTGGGTGAATATCAACTGCTCCACGGATGGGCATTGATTCAAAACTTTCACCAGATTAGCCTTGGAAATGAGCCCATCAAACACCAGCTTCTTCACCCGTTTTGGATGAGTAAACACTTTGGAAGTGTAGTTGAGTCTCTTTGGAAAGTGAACAATGTGACATGATTTTATCCGTCGGAGTAACAGCCTCTTCATCCTTCCACTTTGGTCAAATTTGAGGTGAAAGTTCATGTGCTCGTCCACCTCCTTCTTTGCTGTGCGATTTACGAGTCTCATGTTCAGTAGGTCGGTATACGGCAGCATTTCAAAAATGCCAACTCGCACCTACAAACAACATCAAGATGATGAGAGACAGAACTTCATTTATCTAGAGTCCAATCCCAATCCATCTTCAAATTTTTACTACAATTACCTCAATTGGAAGCTGCTCAAAGTAGATTCCCTGGGTTTCGGTGGCGTACTCATATTCAAACTCCTCCATCTTGCTTCAGTTATAGTTAGCTGATTTCTAATCCATTCTAGCAGCACAAAAATAAAAGAAGAAACATAACCCATTAATGATTATTACAGAACAAAACCTTGATAAAACCATAAAACTAATTAGGTTTCGTAATTGGTAATAATACATCCTACTTACATGTCTTAATAGTACAGTACAGCCCCCAGTGGTTTCCAATCTTGTGAATTTCAACCCAACTTTCTCCTTTTCAAAGTCGAATTAGAACGGTCTCAACAAACTGTAAAGAATGGACATACAACTAAAATGCACCACATTTCCAACTTCCTTCAAGGTTGAAGGGTGAAATTAGCATACAGGAGACATACCACAGGTGCCTAAATGCATTATTAGTATTGTTCCACCTGTGACGGAAGAAGATGTGCGTAGTTTGAAGATGAACTAAGGTATTTTGCACAGTTGATATACTGAATGTATTTACAAACATCATATTTGGAAAAAACACCCACGGACAGATACAAAAAGATTGTCTCATGGTCATCAACACATTCACTTGTTTACAGTGCAAGGTGAGACGAAGCGCGAAACTTTCACATTTCAAACTGTTGTTTAAACAAGCCTACTTTTGATTCATCTGCTTTAGATTCAACAATACACGATTGTTTAGATTTTGAAGAGTATTGTTTTGGTTTTCAAACATTTTTAAACGAAAAAGATAGTGAATTGACGAAGCCTTGACTTGAGGTTGACCTAAATTAAAATAAGCTCACTTCACGTTTCAGCCTGAATTGGAAATACTTCCTCTCTGCCTGTATATTTGAATAGTGAATAAGTTTCTTTGACTAAACTTTGAGCCGTTAACTTTTAGCTTGGTTAGTTGACAGAATAGAATCATTAACAGTTGATTGACCAGCAAGCTAGAAATATGGCAGACGATTATAGTAGAAGAAAGATAGAGTGTGAGATGGATCGCTTTGAGGCGGAAATTTCCTCTTTGGGGAAACTACCTCCAGTGGGTGGACCACCAACAACTGCGTTTATCCCAGCTCAACTAAGGAGGCATCCGGCACCTGGAGTTGCTGGTTCAGCGACTATAGCTGCCCCACCTATGATAAGTAAACAACAGCAGGTTACAATCAGGTAAATAAATAAAAATTATGAAGCATACAAACGTAAAAGGCTATTAGCTAAACACATGCGTATTATTTTTTTTCAGTGGAGCTCCTCAAGTGTACCGTGCACCCGCAATAAGACAACCAATTAGGGGTCCAATACCTACACAGACAACAAATGCCATGATACGTGGAGTCCGACCCATGATTAGACCACCTACAGGAGCTATGGTTGGCTCAACTTCACAAATTACATTTTCCGCAAGACCAACTTTGACATCCCCTGCTGTAGTAACAGGTCTTCCTGTTCCAGCCCAACAGGGATTTGTTCCTGGAGTTGCAGCCACTGGAATGCCCATTATGGGGGCACCCGTTATGAATACGCCACCATCCAATATTCCTCTTCCCCCTGAACCGACATCCTCAGAACCAAAACCTTCTACATCTTCAGATGCTAATAATGACAAGGACAAAAATAAAAAGAAAAAAGACAAAAAGCCGAAGAAACTTGTAAGAAGTGCAGGGGGTACCGTCTGGGAGGATACATCTCTTCAAGATTGGGATCCAAGTAAAGAATTTGTTTTAATATTACACTTAATCTATTACAGATACAGTTTGTGCAAACTTTCTAATTTTTAATTAATGCTTTACTTGCACTTGCAGAGGATTTCCGTCTATTTTGTGGGGACTTGGGCAATGATGTTACGGACGAAGTTCTAACCAGAGTTTTTGGCAGATATCCTTCTTTCCAAAAGGCCAGAGTTATTCGTGACAAACGAACAAATAAAACTAAAGGCTATGGATTCGTGTCATTTAAGGATCCGAATGACTTTGTTCGAGCAGTTAAAGAATTGGATGGTATGCGCATGTTTTTTTACTTAACTATGACTATGGGACTTCTTTAGACCGTATTTTGTACAAAAGAATTGTTTATAATAATAATAATTGGTCTGTATTTTTTTAGGTCGATACGTTGGAAGCAGGCCGATCAAGCTGCGTAAATCAAACTGGAAGAACAGAAATGTTGACGTTGTTCGTAAACGGGAAACAGAACGCATGTCACTTCTAGGAATTAACAATAAGAAACCTAAGCCATTTTAGACGTAATGTTTAATGCTTCAAATGTTTAATTTTTCATTAAAATATGTCGTTTTCTATACTATTAAACTAGCGTGATTGTTTTATATTTCTTTTATCTTATTAAACCTATATATTTTGTTAAAGCACTATAATTGTTGACCTGAGTGTCTGCCCTGATTGCCGGAATTCTCATTCAGTCCGTATCACAGTCGCTAAGGAAGCTTTTTTATAAGATCTGT
>JAQGAP010000363.1:0-39123 GCA_034697805.1 Orchesella bifasciata | reverse complement strand
GATGACATCGACTCCGAAGGTCGCATCTTCTTTGCATCAGGAGCATTTGAAGAGCTTTCCTCCTTCCGTTTTTTGGTTTCAATTCTGCAAATGAAATTAAAATAGCTTTATATAGATCATCCATCTCCTCCAGGCTTCCAAAATGTAGCACAATTTATTTAACAGTAACTTACACTGGTACTGCGAAAGCCCTCTTTTGAAAGAGCTCCCTTTCTCGAAGCAGTGCAGGATCCATTTTAATGGTTATACGAATGTGCACCTCAGGACCAAAATTAGTTCACTTCCAACTTTCAAAACCAAGCTAAATTCACGAGCTAATTAGTTAAATTGGTTAACAATTGATTACAGTCACCTCCCACCTGACAATAATACTGAAAAAGGCGAAACCGATGGTGAGTTAGTTGCAAATTTTCACCGTATAATAAATTTAATTAGCTCAAGTCTAACTGTACAAATACACAATTAAAAATTTAATTAGTCTTCGCCAAAACACATTTGCTTCAACTCATCTGTCGAAAGCAAATAACAGATGTTGATCATACAATTGTTTTCAAGAGTTGCCTGTGTCCTGCATGTAGTCTTTTGGGGTATGTTGAACAAGTCCATGTACGTAAATGCACTTTTTTGTATACATTTCTTGTCCTTTGTTCAAGTTCAGTCAAATGCATAAAAGATGGACCATCCTCTGAAAAAAACATCTTTGTTTGTTTCTTCGATTGTCGATTACGTAACCTGGCTTGAAATGTGTCATTTGATACTTATATTTACTTGACAAATCAATCATCGTGTCGCCAATCCGATGATTTCATCAATAATCTGGTGGGTCTGTCTGAAATGACCTTATCAGTTCTTGGATTGTCAATTAGATGTAAGTAAACTGAATTTTAACTTCAATCATTATGGTTTTATGCATATCATTGGTTGAAAAATCCCTAAATATATCATATCATGAATGACACGGATGGAGGTTTGGTTCCTCTATCGACGGTCAACAGTTTTGAGGACACATCAACAAATTTCATTCATTCACTCATTCATCTTGCTCGGAACTGATTCATGCGTATATTGTATTTGTATATCAGTATGCCCATTCAAATGAGATGGTCCACATGGTTGGGTTCTGCCTACGATAAGTGGGGGTGGTGTGGTGAGGTGGGTGAATATGCAAAGTGTACAATGTATTAGTTATAAACACTTGTCGTTTTATGACTTTTGAATGAGCACGGCAACCAAATGAATGAGCAAGAACTCGAATGAGTCAAGCATTTTGGCAAAAGTCATAAACACATGAGTTTCCTCGAAATGGAATGAATGAATGAATGGGTGATGATGAAGATGACATCATTTAACTCAAGCCGTGTTGTGTTTTTGCTTCAGACTTTGTTTGTTGGCGTCTTTCATAAATCGTGTATGACAACCGGAAATGGCACATGTGCATGCGGACTTCTTGAGTAATTTGCGCATTGGCTAAAGACATGTGCTGATGATGATAATAGAATGAAATGACAAGTCTTAGAAATAGATTAACCTCAAACCTATACAGTCAGTATGAATTAATGGTTTGCATATGAACCGGACGCTTGTAATGCTGGATGTTTGATTAAAAGAGTGCATTACATATAAACACATCTTTTAAAGGTGAAGGTGAAATAATCAGCTCCCAATCGTTGTTCTTGTTATTGCTACTTAAGTATGAAAGATGTCGATAAGCATGTGATGATATGATGGTGGTATTGGTGTCGCTACTTGATTATCATGTTATCAGAATGAGAAAGGATAAAAGGTTCGGGGGAAGCACCAACTCGAGGAGATAAAAGATTTGTAACTTTTAGCAGGAATACTTTTTTATTGATGTCAAACGTCTGGCGTTAGTCAGCTTACTTTTATTTCAGTGAATTTACAAAATGTGCAAAAAAAAGTTATCGTTCGTACACTTGTCTTTTGTACTTTTTCTGACTGCACTGTACTACCACCATCATCATCATCATCCTCAAGATATCTAATCTTTACGATTCCCATGAAACACAAAAGCCTTTTTTCTGAGCCGAGCTTTGGCTCACAGTAAATTATTGTTGTAGGTTGTTTGCTCCGGTTTTACAAAACCTGTATGAGTCGGCATCGTAATTTAATCGAGTTTCCTCAAGGTTTTGTTGTAAATTTTTCAAGGTACCACACCACTTCACTGTCAGTTCACGGTGTGTGTGTGTTGTGTATTAGTATTGCATGTATAATTTGGAAACGTTATTCCGTTGGGTTGAGAGATGTTCTTGTTCGTTTGCATCAATAAGAATATATAAGCAACGACATACGATCTTTTTATGAGCACGGCATACGATATGATTCTTTGTACATGGGACATGATGACGAGAGAAAGAACCATTTTGCTGATATGACTTCTTTTCCACTCTCTTGCAATGCACCTGTCTCATGAATTGAAGTTGCAAAGAAAAGGGTTTACTGTTTACTACTTAACGATATTATTGTCTTATCCTTTCTTTCTCTCTCTCTCTCTCTCTCTCTCTCTCTCTTACTAACTTACTGAAGATGTCTTTTGATCAGATTTGCAGGACAGGCCTGCACTCATGCATTTACAGTGAATAGTTAAGATTGTGTCTACTGCCTACCTGCATGCACACCGTATTATTCACATTACATGCACCCAAACGCCAACTCTAATTGGATGAGATGAAGATGAGAATACATTAAAACAGCGGACCTCTCTGTTGTGCATACTATTATGCCCAGGTTGAGGTACATGTATTCATCATATAGTTGATTTGATGATCCTGTAAGAAGCTTTGGGTATATAAAAGCAAAATCATTTTCTTCGTTACTTGCTTGCTCCTTGCTTTGCGCTGATTATATTGCAACCAACCGTCAAGTTGAGTTGAGAGCTGATCACCCATGTCAGTTGCTGCATGGTGATACCAAGTCGTCTAATAGACTTTCGGGACGGTGGTGAGGTTGCTTGTTTGATGTCTAGTTATGTTTTGCACACTTGTTGCTCACCATTGGGTTTGGTGCTCCTTGTACTTTCTTGATAATGTACGACTTGGTTGACTTGACTTCTCATCTCATCTCTCACAGTCAGCCAAAGTGTATGACTCGTCTTGTTTTGTATTACTTGCTTATTAACTAACAAACTTGCTACTAGCTAATCGCTTTGTAGTTTCTGTCCGTCCATCTGTATGTCCAGGTTTAACTTTAACCTCAAGCATAAATCATTGCAGGGACAATTGCTCAAACGATTATGACTGCAGTAATTTGGGGTTACGTGAGACATTAATTTTAGCCTATTTTGGCCTATTCATTGGGTACAGATATATTCCAGCGATAGCTATAGGAAAATCCAATAGTGACCCTCGACCCCTTAAACACTGATTGTAATTTTTTTGGAATGCTCACAATGTTGAATGACAGTAATCTCAGTCTCTTATAAATTAAGTGCTCTGCGTCCCGTTTGTTTCAAGTTGCTAGTTATCTCAATTTCTATTCTATAGGCTGATTATTATTCACTTTACCTCTCGAGAGACGGCTTCTTTTTCTTCAAAAGTCCTGCTTTAATTTGCAATTGTAATCTGCCTGAACATGTTGAAACTCTCAGGTTGGTAGTTGAGGAATGATATCAGCGAAAGATTGCTTCTTGGAACTGAACAATTTAATGTTTGCATGTTTGTCACCCAGTTCCTCCTTCTTCACCTGTTGCCATTCCATTGTCTGTCTGTTTGGTCGTGTCAGGTTAGTAAACGTCTTCATCTTCTTTTAAATTTCAAATCGTCGCAACAAACAACTTACGATTAGTACGTATAAGAAGCAAAATGATCTGCTAACATGCAGTGCAATGAAACAAAGAACATATTGCTTTAACTAAAGTAAACCGTTGAATGAGAATATTATCCACGTCAACTATTGCTGCTGTAAAAGGCAATGCGGCATGCGGTATCAAAACATTTTTTTTCTCTGAAAAATCAAACGCGTTCTGTTTGAGTGGAAAATGTATGAATGTACTAATGTAGCAGTCTTGAATAAAAACATTTTATGATAATTGTAGAACACTTATTGACAAGAGAGCTACATGCAATATTTTTTATGGCAAAAGTGTATGCACATTCATAAAAATTCACTTTTAATAAGCATTTTTTGTTAGTGAACAGAATCATACATGCATAAAACTGACAATAATAATTGCAGAGACCAGCTAGAGGAGATACAATTATGCATTTTTACTTTTAGAAGGTGTCGTTGCCGAGTGAGATATAATATAACAGAACAAAAGGTAGAGATGAAAAAAAAATTCGCATTATATTTTGTCGGTAAGGACTTGTAATCATAATCATGCACTATACATACTACGAGTTATATGCACATTATGTGTGTCTGCGCATTTTTATGCGTTGGTGCATCTCATATTGTATTGTATTATGGGTATGGAGGATGCATATGATTATGATTATCATCTCGTCATCATCATCAATGATGGCGTTGACTTTGAACTTGACAAGAGTTGAATGTTTCCATAAACCCCAACCTCACTTCTTTACATGATCCTTTATGAATCTCTCACTCATTCTTAGCTGCCTTCTATACAGATCCTTTGTGGGCATCGCAATCGCATCAATAAAGTGAGATGCAGAGAGAGCGTAGTTATTATTGCTATTAGTTTTTATGAATCTATTGTTTTTGGAAGTGTTTTTACGCTAATTACAACACTATTCTTCAGATCGCTTTCGTTGTACGTAACACAACGAAAAAACTTTTGAGATAAGGCGAGATGCAACGACTATGATGATGATAATGATGATGCATAAGAAAAAATTGCTAACAAACGAATAAAGATTCGTAAAGCAAAAGATGAAGAAGCATTTTTAACAAAATATAACAACCACCGACCGTTGAGTTGTAAGTGGATATTTGTTCGTTTTGCTCCCTCAGCATTTTCACGGTGACGAGATTAATCTTCCTCTGTTTCGAGTAATTATGATGAGCACGCGTAGAACAACATCTGCACAATGATGCGTTGTATCATACCTTATGTGTTGGTTTTGGTCCTCTTGTCGTGTAAAAAGATTTTCAAAGTTAAGGAAGAAGTAGGGACGCTCACTCATAAACAGATTGTAAAAAGCAGATGGCTTTCTTTCAATATGCTATGCTACACTTATTACCCTGTGCCGTCGTTATTGGATGGTTAACACGGAAATGTGTATATTTTATGACAAGTTGATCTAGTTATTATTATTATGTTTTGTATTCGTTAAAAGTTAATGCGTTTATGATTTGAGTAAATCCTTTGTAACAAGGGTTCTTCAGGTAGCAGGTTGATGAATTGGTACTAAAAATTGAAAAGCGAGAGACGTTTGAAACCGTTCGTAGCATCATGCCAGGCTCAAGTAAATCTGAAAGCATCTGGTAGGTAGGTATGATGAGTAACCTGCTGCCTGCTGGTAATCAGGATCCAGAAGTTCGTTATTTATTGTTGTCCAGTATAAGAATTACTATTGTGCTATTTAAAAAAAATTAATAATACTCGTGGCCACTTGTTCCTAATAATTTATGTGAAGGTGAACCCTATATAAGCTCACCGACCGTTGGTTATAAGTTTGATCTGGTGCTGTGAATACTTTTTTATTTTCATACGAGCATGAGTCTTGTCGGGCATCCATTTATTTATCCCAAAATCCCTTAACCCAATCTGATTCCAACTACGATCACGACTACTACGACTCCACAATTCGCGAGAAGAAAGGTTTTTGAGAATTATTTGCGGCAGCAAGCAGTCAGCAGCTTTCTCAAAATCTGGACAAGTTGTTTTTGCAGTATTTATTACTTGATGGATATTTTACAATTTATGAAAAATAGAGAGATACAAATTCCTGACTTGCAAGTAAAAGTCTGATCTTATAATCTTATGCTACTTATATATGTAATGTATATGTTTTATATTCACATAGAATATGGATTTGCTACCCATTGTTATCCAAAAAATGCAAGTATCAGACCTGTCATTTTTCATATTTTTTGGATAAAACACAATTGCATAACCGTCGACCATGATTGGAATCATGCTCTTTGCTAAGCTAATCTCACTCTGACCTGACAGCTAACAAGGCTACTACAACGAATTTCATCTTGATTTAAAATTATATCTGAAATGTAGTTTTTTGGCAATCCAAAATAAAGAGAGAGAAAATGATATCATTATTATCCTCCACTGAAAGGAGCATTGTTACATACATCGTATTACAGTTCTCCAATCGTGCATCGCATCTTTTTAAAAAATAGAGAGAATTGATTGGGATCAGAATTACAATCCTTCTCTTCCCCAGTAATGAATGTGTTTATTGCTGGAGGGTAAACAAAAACAAGGAGAGTAAAGGATATTGCCACTTGTATTTTTAAGACTTTGTTGTCGTTTCACGTGTTCAGTTGCGTATCATCCTCTACACTTCATATGTAATTCTACCCGAGACAAGATATATAATGCTACATCACGTCATCAACCCATCTTCCCTGTATAAAGTTTGGATTCTCAGTCGATCCAATTTTTATTCCCTGATCGTGTGAGGTAGAAATTTCTAATGAGCCTTTTTTTATCAAGAGCAACACCAAGCCTTCATGATGTGAAAGCAGAGGATAGAGCCGAGCCAGTTTTGTGTGCCAAAGATGAAGAAGACAGATCATCTGGAAAGAGAGAGATACTTGTTGCTGAGACTAAAAATTCATCCACATGAACAAACATGATGATCTGATTCTCCGTAAAGTACTGTTTGGTTGGTGTTGGGTTGGTGTGACGTATTAAAAGTATGAACGTAGATACATCCACTTCTGCAGTGTTGCGGACCCAATGCCTTTGCAAAGAAATGCAACAAGTAAACGTCTCCCTGTTTTGCTACATTGTAGCCGCAGAGAATAGTGAAGTTTACAAACACAGAGCAGAAAAGATCAAATTATTGCTATTATCATTATTATTACTATTACGATTATTATTAGGCAGAATAAGCCGCCCTACAAAGTGCTCCAGGGCAAGACAATAGACTTCACCACACAGTTGTGTGTAATATGCACCCTCTAAAAAAGAGCAGTTTCTGCTTCTTCGTCGTTGCTAATGCAAACTTCTGAAACTTTGCTCATATGAGTAGTGGATGTTGTTGAGCTCCTAAGGTTTACTCGTACTAACGATAATTACGTGCAGCTATAAAGTAAACTGTACCTGCCAGAAGGTCTTTTACTTTGTGAGATGCTAGAAAACAACAAAGTTTTCAAAATTATTATTTGGATAAAGCATATTACTCAAAAACAAATGTTATAACGTTGATCCAGCAGCGTTGATCCATAATGATTTTGGCACAGGATTTAGATGGAAACGTGGAAATGTATATACGGGCCGAAGCTTTTGTGGTGTATTATTCCAAATAAAAAACAAGATAGCCATTGAGAAGTCTATTACTTTTCTCAGGTTGAATAAAATGACAACTAGACGGAAGAACAACAGCACAACCCACGTAGTCACGTAAATATATATTTGTACATCCATTTAGCTAAAGCTATCCACACATTTCATAATGTATATAATAGAATGTATGCTTGCTTTTATGCTCCTGCATTTACAAACTTGCAGTTAAACGCAATGGAGTAAGCAGTAGTTTTTCCTCGTAGTAAAAAATCCCTCCATCTAAAACTGCACAGTCTTGTACTTCCTACAAACCTTCTGCATACGGAACTTGGACTTTTAGTTCTAGTAAAAAACTAGCGTCTATTCCTAAAGGTTTTTATGTTCTGATGCATGAGTATATTTCCCTTGTCTTCTTTAAATTGTGTGAGTAAATGTTGTTGAAAAACAATATAACCGATTCATTTTGAAATCTCTATAATGCAGCTCGCTTTGTGCGTATATTAGTTTTAAGTTGCGACTCCACCACAATCACAGCATTAGGAACGTTATATTAGACACTGTCTCTTGCATCTTGCTGTTGTGCTGTGGCTCTCCGTTTTTTCTCCTTTTCTTCAGCCAAGCATTAGTTGTCTACTTACTACGTACACACATCTTTCTACTACTAATACTACTTACTTTACTACTGCTGTTGTTGATTGTTGCCTTTTCAACTCGATAAGATGAGATACCGTATTATTATTATGAAAGTCGGTGCTCGGAGCAAGTTCACTTTTCTCAAGAAGAGGTGTATCATCATCATCATCATCATCATCATCATCGTCAATCCTTCTGCTAGTATCAAACCAAAAAACGTCCAAATATCATGTGCCTTGTCTCATGTAGCCACTCAACTCTTCCCAACTAATGCAACGCTAATCTAACAAGCTTACTTTTAAAATCTATCTCTACCTTTGTAAACGCAAGGTGTATTTGTGTGTATATGCATGTGTTGCATGCAAGACAGCACGAATCTCAATTCAACCAGTTAGCTTTTAATGTTATAATGGGGACTTGTGTGGATATGGATGTGATGTTTGTATAGATATACAGGAATAAATATTATTTTCAGTAGACAACTTGCTATCGTAGGCACAAAATATTGTTTCACGCATATAAAATAATGGTTTATAGCTCCCTTTCTCCCAGAAAGAACCAAACATCATGATGTACATAATACGAATCTCATCGGTCTCCAAACTACATACATAAACACATTTTAAAGGGTTGATATATTATGAGCGAGAAAAGGCTTAAGTTCGGCGAGATCTCCAAAACGATTCTGTTGTGTGTAGGCATGTAATGATGATAGTAGATTTTTTTTGGAGTGGCAAGCTCGTCTCTTGACAATCATCATGAGTATATAAAGCTTTTGTATCTAAATCGAATAGTGAAAAAGCTCCGTGTCTGCAAATACACATACAATAATATATTTATCATGGACATGTAGATGCATACATACAAATCTAAACTTCTGCACGACGATAGGGATGATGATGATCTTCAAAATGATCATCATCATATCGTTCGATACACATACTCTTTTATCTCATCATATGGACGGAAAGATAAAAAAGTTTTGGGCTTTGGTTGTTTGGTAGTATGTTTTTTATTCCATTTCGTATGCGCTTTATGATGATTTGCACCAGCAGCAGCAGCAACAGGCAGCAGCAGAGTAGGATGTAGGAACAAGTTAAATGGGAAAAGGCAACAGGCAAAAAAAAAGAGTCAGTGCTTCCATGAAAGACTTTTTAATGTGGAGTTTTTTTTCACTGGGTAAACCCATTTTATATGCATACAAACCCGTACTCTCTCACACAAGTACAACGTATATACTTATGTATTTACATCTCAACACTTTCCGTGAGCCCTGTTCTGTTGCTTTTTTTCTCTCGCTCCCTGCTTCTGTGAGAGAATGTGTAAAGGTGTACGGGAATGGGATTGAAAAACACAATGTGAACTTAAACTTACTAAACTTCACTCTTTTTTTCTTATGCAGTTTACTCCAACTTAAATGTATATATGTATGGATGAGATGGATGCACTGGCTCTGGCACATCGCATCACAGTCACTGATTCTGGGCTGTGTAGTGTAACGTAATGTGTCGGTCGTCATATGTGTGAAGTAATGTGAGTCTAATGTTGTCTGCCCTTTCTTCAGTGACTCTCGAAAAGCAAAGATACACAGAGTTGGCGTTAGTTAAAATAACAAACTCTTTACTTTAGCTGTTCTGCTCCTATATCATGTGATGTGAGTAGAAGAGTTTTCATCCATGTAATGTATGATTGTGTGTGCACCACCTTGTATATTCATATCATCAGCGTAGATATACTTTACTCTCACAGTCACTAACTTGACTTTACTTTACTGAAAGCATAAACTAAACATGATGTTGATGATCATCCTCTCATGTTAAAAACCCAAAATGAAGCTATATAGGGACTGGGTGGGATTTTACATCTGAGAGAGGCACACACATCATCATCATCATCATCGTCAACAACATCTTTGTACTATGTACTTTATTTTTTCAGTCAGTCAGTCAGTCAGTATTCAGTGCTCCGTTTGTATCGGTCCGTCCGCCCTCAAGTCCAGTTTTTATTAGTTAGTAAGAAAAGTCAAATCAATATATAAGTTGATTCTCGTCGTCACTTGTTGCCTTCTTCTCCCTTGTTTAACATTCGTATATACATGTAGGTTTACACATTTCCATGAAGGACAAGACTTCATGAGTTTTATGTCTTTTAGCGTAGGACATGGACAGAAACACACTGGAACGGCTCCACTATAAGACGTAGTATATATATATATATATATATATATATCCAGTGAAATGAACGTGGGAAAAGTGTGACATTCATTTCATCCAAGGGTTTGTTGTGTGTATGAATATATCAACCTCCGTATTCTTAAACCAATTGTGCTTTTATCTGGAGATGCACATACGTTCACGAAATTCGAGAAATGGGATATGGTAACGCTTTTTAGTTTCCTTTCACACAAGTTCATTCATGAACTGAGACCTCCTGTTACGTCATTGATTTTTCTTCAGTTGATAACATAATTTTATTTGTACGGGTGTCAGTTATTATTCAATGGTCTGCTGCTGATGAGATAACGTATAGTGAAAGCATTGCAAGAATAAAACCACAGAAAATTTGCAGTACTTCCGCAAAACTGGGATTACACTCACCACTATCTTAGTTGTGGGGTGCAAAACCATGGTACATAATATATATACAAAGGAGCAGTTTATATACTAGTTCAACTCGGAGTTTGTGTGCAGAAGCAAATTGTATTGTGGTGTGTAGTGCTTGCTTCAGCAAAAGTATACGGATTCGGAAGTCGCTTCGTCTGATGAATGAAATGCAACGCTTTGTTGATCTAAAGTAATAATCATCCGTGTGTGCATGATAAAAACGGAACTTGGGATCGGTAAGAAGATTATCATTCTTAATTAACTACATTTAATAAAACAGCTATACAACCTGTGTGTGCAAACAATGGATGTTATTCTTCGTATTGATTTTTTTTTGCAAATCAAAGGCTAAAAATGAAGTTGAAAAAAGCATGGTTGAGGATTAGCTTTTTATCATTATAACGGGGCGGAAACGGAATAATGTTATTCCTTTTCTAAAATAAAGTATATCAATCGTATCTTTTTATCTGTAAAATAATAATAGTTAGTAGAAAATTCATTCCCCTTTCATAAGAAAAAAATCTTGGCAAACAAAGCTACAACCAAGAGAAGCGTTTTTGCGGTGAGCTATGAAGAAGGTCTAGCATGCAATGTGTGTGTGTGCACATATGAATATAATAATATGAGCTGTACATACATTATCCACAATCCCAATCGGCAGACGTGGTAGATTTATTAGGTTCTTCTAGGTATAGCAGAAAGTGACTACAAGAAAGAGGAAGCCCAGACATTTCATTGAGGAAAATAGTGTTTAGCAAAAGCGATCCCTTCTGAGCACAGTTCAGCTTACAAACAACAAACAAATGAATAGGAGGCATAGGCAGCACCACAAAGACTATGCTGAGCAGAGACAGGTACACAGAGTTCAAAGGAGGAATCAACAAAGAATTGAGAAAAGTGGACTAGATTTGTGTCTGATTGATTTATATTTTTCTTTAGAAATTGCCTATAATGACGGCCTGCGAACCATTACATCTGTTGCGCCATTATCATTATATTTTGCATTTTCGTCCTTGTTCAAACCAAAGAATATTACTTATAAAAGCAGAGTAAGTTTTTAGGATAAAAGGCATGTCCAGATGTGGAAAGAATTCAAGTTCAATCAATTGACATAATACACAAGATTGACCATTTTCTTTCATTTCTTTTCGATTCACTGCAGATAATGAAGGGAAATGCTTTTTAAGTAAAATTAGCTCAAGTTGGTCTCAACTGAACCAATGGCAGGAGCAACAATAAATTAGGCGTAAAAAAAGAAAGAATAACATGTTTTAACATTAACATGAAAACACCTTGAGAAAATCCAGAGTCCAGCAGCATTTGAAACATGAGATTACGTAATTTACGTATGTGTTCCTTATTCTTCTTTCTGCCTTCAAATTCACATTCATTGCATACATTTTACAAGCGGAAAGTTACATGTTGGAGGGACTGTTCCTAGAGAAGGCTTGTATTGAAC
Source organism: Orchesella bifasciata (assembly GCA_034697805.1). Taxonomy (NCBI): domain Eukaryota; kingdom Metazoa; phylum Arthropoda; class Collembola; order Entomobryomorpha; family Orchesellidae; genus Orchesella; species Orchesella bifasciata. The sequence goes on along the minus strand of JAQGAP010000363.1, from coordinate 27,038 downwards.
CTGTATTAAGCTTTATGTGTTTGCAATTAGACAAAAAAGTTACACACACAAAAGTTGCTGTGTGCGGATGCAACGCAAACAAAAGTTACGTACTGCAATAACTAATTTTCATCTAGAACGGAGAGTTTATTATGTTTCAGTTGTAGTAAGCAACAAAAACATCGTAATCATCAGGAAACTCAAAAAAATTATGAGTTGTAGTTATCCGTAATAGTGAGTAGGTCTGTTCCATACTACTTGTTTTTTCTGAGTGTGTGAATGTGTGTGCTTTATAGTATAAATTAACAATGTGAAACACTTCTGTCCACATTTCTCATGCTCTTTCGGTTCTCATAGAACAGAAGTTGTTGCCTCCATGAAGTTTGGTTTGTTATGTGAGGAGGAGAAATGCATATAATTTTCTTGCTATCCTTCTTCGCTCACTCAGCATTAATAAACCTGATATATGTAAATCCACGGCTCACTTTTCAAAGCTCCGTCATATCTTGATATCGTGGCAGAGTCAAGTGGTGTGATACACATAACGAAAATATAATAATAAGCAGATAAGTTTAAAATTACGTTTTTTTTTTCTTTTCTTCGTCTTCTGCTCTTCTGTAGGCTAAGGGAAAACCTTTGCTTTTTGTGGATTTATTATTGAGATGGTGGGAATGATAAACACACGGTTGGTGTTGCTGGTGTTTTGTTGTGTGGAGTAAAATATACAATGACGATGAAGGAAGTGATACCACTGCTTCTGCAGTTTTTTCGTCTTCTACCACGAATGAGTTTGAAACGTGTCGCTGTCATGATGATGGGAGCCGCAATTACTTCTTTTCTTGAGAAGTCAATATGCACCTTCTGATTCTGACTGACTGAATTTTGTGTTCTCCTTTTTTATCATCCTAGTCGTAATACGCAAGATGTGAGATATACATTTTTTTTTACAAAGAATGAAAAGGGATTTTATAGATTACGAGACTTGTCGGAAGGTTCTTTTTCTGTGAAGTAACAAACTCTTTTGGGATGATGTGTGTATATATCACAGTGATAATTGGACAGGTTAAAAACTTGAGTTTTCTGACTTTTTCTTGAGAAAAAATAGTAGGTGAAATGGCAAGAGCTTTCAGATGGTCCTCTTCTTTATCAGTTTGGTACACTTGTATATTGAAAATGGTTAGGTTTGTCTGCTGATATTCCACTCGTTTGCATTGGCATATCACCTAACCTATGATAGTATTTTGGCTGATGATGATGATAAGTGTTAGCGTAAGGAGAGGCTTAAAAAGTCTACATCTTTTTAACATGAGTGGAATATTCATACATGTCATGCATATGCATATTATAATAGGAATCTATTATGTACATATTGATACACAGAGAGAGAAACCACATGAAAAACACATATATTTTATACGTCGTTCTTGTGTCATGGTGTGAACGAGTTAGGAAAGGTGTGCAAAGGCTCACTCACTCACCAAAAATCATCATGGTATTATAACCAGTTAGATGGTTATTAGAATACGAGGGAGGAAAGAAAAGGGGCTGAATTTTAAAAGATTTTTTCTTAGCCTGTCGATTAGAAGCGAGAGAGAAAAAAGACATGATATTGTGACGAACTTTTTTTCCTTTTCTTCATCTCATCTCTGCTTTACGTGCCCATTTCTTCTTGGCTGTCTGCAGAGCTACGCTGTTGTTGTTGTTCTTAAAGTAAGTTAAAACAACTTGCTGCTTCATAAGAAAAAAGGAGTAGTAAGGCAAAAGTAACTTTTTTCTTCAAAGATTGGAGATATACAAGCTCGATGCGGGCCATGCAGGTTGGGTAGGCCACCCACTGGGTCTCCTTAATGAGTAGTATCACATGCAGGTAAAAAAGAAGGAAGGAGCGAGTGGAGTTGTTGGAGATCGAACAAGGGGAAAAGTGAGGGTAAAAAGGGTAAAAACAGTGTGTCGATCGGGTTGGACGGACTACAGAGGAGAAGACAGATTTTGATTTGAACCTTTGTCTACATCTACATTGTTCTTAACCAGAAACTGTTCGATGAGCCAAGATGTGATTGTCATGCAAGCAATGGAAAGGAAAAGGTAGAGAGAGAAGAGAGGGAGAAGGGCAGCAAAAAAGATTTTGGTTCATGAGTTTAGGAAGGAATTAAGACTGAAAACAGTAGGTGTATGGAAGTGGATAAAGATAGAAGAGCCCCAGGCAGGCATCTCCATAGGCCCTTCACTCACCTGCACTTAAATTACCTGTTTCTCTCTCTCTCTCTCACCCTTTGTGAGCATGGATAAGGATGCGAAAAGCAGTTGGTTTGGAGTTTGGATACGGTGATGTGATGAGTGCTGAAGCTGTACCTGTTTTTCTTGGCCAGTATGTACAGAGTAAAGAGTACACGAACGCTTGCTCACCTGTACAATGTAACTAGACCACATTGAGTATAAATAAGTACAAGAAACAACATTATAAAACATGCATGCAGTCCTAAGATTTGTAGGGTACGCAGTTTACTTCTTGGAACTGACAGGGTTGCTTGGCTGTGCTTGCTCACAATCCCAGAAAGATGATGATGATGCTAGTGGATACATGACGATCTAACAGCAATATTTTAGACCCTTTCTTTCGTGGAGTCATTTGTTTGTGTACCTGTACTTTCATATATTATTTGTGTGCCGTACATAACGAAATGCTCTATGAAGCGTTGAGCATTTGATAAACAAGGATGCTATAAAAGCAACTGGACCAGGCTAAAGTCAAGTCATGATTGCGGCATCTTGTTCAGCTGAAGACGAAAAGGAAAAGACTTAAGCAGCAGCAGCAGCAAACAAAATGCATACACAAGAAGTCATGATCATCATCATGATTTTCATGCTGAACAAAATGTGAATACCGAGAAAGAAGTGTGGTATGGTGTGAGCAAAAGCTGCAGGTAGCATCTAAAACGCTATTTAAAAAATGGAGAAATAAAAGATGCATAATATATATATACTTGGATGATATACGCGTATTCATCTGCCCAATCACAATCACAGCATTAAGAATAAGTACACATATATTTTTCTTATTCTCGCTTAGCCAATTGTGTATTGCATCTTCTTCTGGTTGGGATGCGGTAAGTTTAGGAGGATAAAAAGAGTGACTAGGTACATTCCTTCAACAGGTAGACAAAAGTAAAAACCCTGCAGGGCTTTTCAGGCTCGTTTGGAAGGAAAAAAGATAAGTGGATGGATATATAGGATATTTTGGAGAGAGAAGTAGAGATGAGTCCATTTTTCAGTTCCCTTCACAGTCGCTGTCCTTTGTCTTGCATGTTCATTATCTCGAATGGATCTTTTCTTCCAATTTCCAGATTGACTTTGTGTAGAAAACTTTTACCTTATAGTTTCGTTTGCTATTCTTTTTCCTCCGCTGCCCTCACATCTACTACAAGATTTTAGAAGGAAAAAAGTATGGCCAAGGTAAAGTAAAAATTGCTTGAGGCTTCCCTTTACAATTTTTGTGATTTTATAATAGAGATTGGATTCAGCCATGTAATCCATGTAGGCTTGAACAGTTGTACAGGTAGGTCGAGAGCACAACAATTGAGTTTGAAAAACATTTGAAACTCTTCACTCTCCTTTGCGTCTTGCGGTTCATACAATTCTGCTACAAAAGTCTGACAGTTTCCTTCTTCTTCTTCTGGGGCTCAACATCCATCCACCTTGTTTTCCAGAAAATTACATGTTCTTCGCTCAATAGACGTATATAGAACACATTGTAAAAATGACGACAGACGGTCAGTCATAATGTCTGAGCACTTAACATTTTATTTGATTTATTCTACTTGTTTGACAGGGTGGTATATAACAGAGAACGGATTTCGTTCTCATGGGATGGTCCTTGATCTCTCTGTTGGGACTCTTTTTCTCCTTTAATACACAATTGTCGTTGTTTTCCTCATGGTTCTAGTATGTGTGTGTCTACCTATCTGTGAAAATGTCTTGTTGTATTATAGTTAAACTTGGAGGTTGGCTAATCCTCTCCACAACGAGGTTATGCTAGCTTGGAGGTGCTATTGCAAAAGACGAGAGAATATATTATAAACATATCTTTTGGGAAAAGATATACAGCAATAAAATAGTAGTTTTTGGGGTTTTGTCATCATCTCGTCATCATCTTCTTCTTCGTCAGGTACTTCAACCAACCGTGGTACTCGCACACAATTTTCAGGTAGATAGAGAAAAAAGAAGATTTTCTTTCTCAAAAACAAAATCCGGCTCCGGTCTCCAAAAACTGTCCATTTCATAAATCCACCAACCAACAACTGTACAAAAAGGTGTTCACATGAAACTACATGTGTATAACCTTTGTATTACCTTTGCTAACGCAATAAGCCTACCAAACATATTTAGGCATTTACTTATCAGCTACTTGAGCTTGAGCTCTTTCCTCTCACCATTTCAACTCTGTAATTACTCCATAATAATGCTCCTTGGTCAGACTTTGCATCATGCTTTGCATATAGAAAAAGCTTACGGTCCCGTTTGACATTTTGTGTCAGTCAACAGAATTGTATAAACCCTCAAATGTCCCCTTGCCCTTCCTCATGCTTATTTAGGTTTATGATAGCACCTTTTAAATCTGAGAAAATCTTTGGGAAATCACTTAAAACTGTCTAAATAATGGATGAAGATGATTATTAATAGGCAGTGCATATCCTTGCATCGCATCGGACTATTACCTAATTTGATAACCCAACCTGTATACTTTTTGAACAAAGAGGTGCAGACACAAACAACAAAACCTGTTTACGTGTCCGAACACTTAAAAGCTATTGGCTAAATTACACCATAATATTGGTGCTCTCATTTTTCGACAAAAGACCATCGTCAAATTTGTCAATATTGCCTCCATTCTTAAATAAAAGCAACGTATTTTCCAACTAACGAATCAAAGCCATATTCACAATTAACAAGACAAGCCGGCACTACGCGTACGTAAATACGGATTATATGTTAGTATTTATAAATTAGACATACTATGCAAAAGAGTTTGCCGAATATTTATTTATTACACATGTAAACTAACATAAATATCACAAAACGATCATAATGACATCAGGAATTGGTCTACAAATTGAATACATTGCATGTGATTCCTCCATTACTTAAATTTGTCAAGCTACAACTTTGACTTTTGTATGATGATACATATAAATATATGCACACACAGCTCCGTTTATGTAATGATATATTTGTCTAGTTGATAATGCTATATGATGAATGATGACATGAGCTTTTTTTTCTTTTTGAAATATTGTAGGTGGATGTTACAGCGGACTCAGTTTGAAGACTGGAATGTGGTGAGCCGTGATTGTCAACTCAGTTTCTCCGTGTTTTAAATACAGTGTGTTATCTAGCAGCCTTTACAACTCAACCTTTGAAAATAACATGAAGGACCAAGTGATGGTGAATGTGGTGCTTTAAATGCCTTCAATATGGAAATCAAGTGAAGTATAAAAATTTTCTCTGGAAATACATATCAGCGGTGTGCTAATTTTAAAGATTTGCTGTTGCAATATTTGCGAGTGTTTAAATTAAAATCAGTTCAACATGGCTGCGAGTGGTAATAACGGTCCCGGGGGTGGTGCATTGCCATCACATAAAAGTCAACAAATAATTCACATGCGTGGTGACTCCGACTCAGAGTTGCAAGCCCTTTTCGACTCAGTGCTTCAGCCTGGTAATGCGGGAAGGAGACCTAACGGAGTTCCTCTCAGATTACGAAAATTACCTGATTCATTTTTTAAACCACCATCTACTGGATCCAAGTCTCCATCAGTATCTGTCAGTCATTCAAGGGAAAACTCGGTGGACTCTACGCTTAATCCGATGAGGTACACTAAATAAACACAACATTAAGACATTTTGGTATGCGGCCGCTGCTGTACTTTGTGCGGCTGGATGTTAGTGGATGCATATCTAAACTTGTCAATCCAAAATTCTAAATCTACAAATTATTTCATCATCCCGTGCATATAAATTTCCCCCTGGATAATAGCGTCCATATTTTCCATGTGTTTGTAAATTCCATGACATGCAAACTTAAAACTCTCACTCAGGAGGATACTTGATACTAAAAAAAAAGGTGTACGTCATAAAAATCAACTTGAACCATGTCATACCTACATCTGTGTTGCATTATTACTAAAATACGGTGCACTAAAAAGTATACCATATTGTGCATGTCAACGCAATTCAAAGTCAAGTCAAGTATTGCAACACTGAAATTCCATAACTTATCTGACATAAATGAAATAAAGGCTTCGAGTGCAGTAACGTCATTCATTACCATATTGATAACCATTACATTTGCCTTTGCAGGACTTGCAAAAACATTAATTCATACACGTGAAAGCAAAGGGTAAACTTTACATTAAAATTTGAAAAGTTAGCACAATAAAAAGTATGGTAATTTGGTAATGAGCAATAATAGTAATAAAGCAAATTACAACAAAATTTTGAACTTTTGTATGTGCATGACATGCAGTACCCTTTCTAATAATTCCAGAAAAAAAAATTTTTTAGGTCCAACACTCGATTTACTTCCTCCTTTCCTTCTTTTGATCATTATTCAATTTGAATTACGTCCCTTGAACATTTTCTTTCTAGACTGACATCGGAGAATATTATGATATTTAGCAATTTTTCAATAATAATAATAACAAACTACGAAAGAGCTGTCATATACTGTAGTATTACCTATTTTATCTAATCAACATCCTGTGACGAATGAATGACCATTGATATGATCAAGGAGAGAGGATGTCAGTTTCGAAGCGATGTCATTCAAGAGTAGAAAAAGCAAGCACATTGTGTTTGTGTGTTTCTTACATGATCATTTCAGAAAATGAGTTTAAAGGGTACAGTCAACTATGATACACAATATTTTATCTAGGCGTCCGATTGCTCGGAGGAGCCAAACAAACTCACAATTACTATAGCCGTGAGCTACCTTGTGTTGTGACCTTTGTCCTCTTTTGTAAGTTCGTCATGTCATGTGTGGTAATATAGTACATATAACCGTAACTCAGAAATGATAATTAAGGTGATATTTTTGACTCTGTGATAGCATACACACAACAGTCCGTGTATGAAAAGTAACGTTTTTAAAAACATAGCCTCGTGCAACGTATCAGTCAATACTTGCTTAGAGTTAGAGTATAGTAGTGCGACCAAAGTTGCTCAACATCTCCATTCTCTTTCTTTTGCAAAATTTTTTAATGAAATGATTGTAGCAATAAATCTCCTTTGAGAAATGTCTACATGCATCCTCAGTTGGGAGCCAAAAAATGAGCCAAGCCAGAGAGAATAGTGAGAGGAAACTGAAAAGGGTCTACGTTTTGGTCAATCTCTGTATTCATGCTAAGTATATAGGGACCCTAAAAAGAACACATGTTTATCTTTAGAACAGATCTGCCGTGAGCCAACCAAGGAGCCAATGTATTTGAAGTCTAAAAGTGCCTATATGATAGGCTGCTGTTTTATGTGAATGATACACAATGCAAAAAACCAAGAAACAGCTTCCTAGCCACACCCTTAACAAATTTTTATGAATGGGCTTTGCTTCTTGATTCGTTCAACTCTCTTCAGAAAGACGCAAGCTGATTGCAATAATTTGAATTACACTCTACTGCTCTTATATGCACCTCTTCTTGGTACAGATTCTCATGTACATCAAAATATCTAAACTTTTTTTATTGCCAAATTAACGGACGGACCACAGCCTAAAAATTTCGGCTAACTGAATGCCAGTGCGATGCATTTTAACGATATTAGCATGCAAGGAGTATGTCAGAAAAAGAGATAAGGCTTGCTTCATCTTTGTCATGTGTGTCAAGTCATGAATAAGGTGTGCATTAGCATTGATGCACATGGACGAGGGTTTATGCATATCTACACATTTGCATATATGTATTATGTACTCCCTTGTACGCTCGTCTTATGTCAGAGTCCTTCCTTCAAGCTTTTACGGGCAACGGTAAAGCAGTATAGTGAGTTTGCTTCAGTCTGTTTTTCAAATTACTTAGCATTTCAAAAAATATGAATCTGTATTAAATGATCCAGGCAGTTTTTTAATCTTCCTATTGCGCCATCATGCATCACACGCCATGAAATGTGAATGAGAGGCAGAGTCTGGCGTATCATATCATTACCATTGCACATTGGCAAGCTAAAAATCATCTAAATCCCTTTTTCACAACCAAACCAATGGAACAAACGGAAGGAGAACTGTCGGATGATGGAGCAATGAAAGTGCATTGAAAATGTGTGGTACTCCTCTCAGAAAAAACTACATGATACATTACTTCATGTCTTGACTCTGGTTTGGTTTTGGTATGATAGGATACGACCATGAGCCGAAATAAAACAAATTACAGACCTTTACCTCTGAAAAACTGCCAACATAATATTCTCAAGTTGCCAAGTTTGATGCAAAACGTTATATTTGTTTGATATGAGAGTAAAATTAGTGTATAAACAGATAGATATAGTTAATCTGTCTGTGCATCTTTTGCATGGATGGATACTTTTTCCTTAGAGCTGCTTCAATTCAAAAAATGGTAAACAGATATGAAAGAAAATGGGTACTTCATAATAACCAACAACAACACCGCATCATCGATAGACTCACACTAGTGCAAAACATTTGATATTTTTTTTAATTTTTGGGACAGGAGAGAGAAATATACCACATGATTACTCCTGAACACTGAACGTGTGTATGTTTGATTCGAAAACCGTCATAAGCGAAAAAAGAGTCATAAAGTTGTCTGTATGAAATCAAAGTGAATAGGAATGATTGTTTTATGAGGTTTTCGTGGTGTGTTGCATTGCACAACAAGCTATATATTTCTCTGTGTACAGTTTTCATGAAACCAAAATAAAATGTACTTGTCCATCTTGCTCGAGGTGTATTATGCATATTATATATAAAAACTCATCCATAATATATGTGATATAATAATATTTTTATGCATTTGATTTTGCTAATTTTGAGCTGCGAAATTTATTTGATATTTTTCTTAAAATATTATAGTGTAAAGAAGGCAATCTAGAACGTGAGTTGAGATGAATAGAAGCACATGAATTTATTGTTGGCATGAAAAAAAGAAGGCTGAATTGAAAGCTGTTATCACTCTGTTGACACAGGTCAAAAACATGTAAACTGTGTTGAAAAAAGAACCGTCATCTGTTAACATCATGGTTTGATTATTATAATTCGGTTGTCGGACTAGTGAATTATGATTAGAGAGGAAAGGGATATAAAAAAGTAACTCAGGAGAGATAAAAAGTAAATAATGTCATGAAGGATGATACATGCACTGTGACTAGTGACTCTACACTTGAGCGAGCAACTAATGACGTCAGTCCGTTTGTCATGCAGAGTTCTCAACTCTTGTAATTCATGCTGGTGTACATGTAAATGCACAGAGATAGGATGTGATACCATCCCATTACAATTAGTCATTGGAAACGTCTGAAAAATAATTTTTGACACGTAATCATTATGATTATTATTATATAGGCTGGTAATCAACATGAAAATTAAATTGTGTGTGAAAGGCAGAGAGTATTAGAACGCTGATGTTATGCATAATTTTGTAACTTTCAACTTTTATATTTGCAGAAGAAGTCCAATGACGAATAATGGAGCGATGGGAGCAGGTGGTCATCACCGGGCTCACAGCTCACCCGCAACCCTCGAGCAAACGTACTCTGTAGCCCAATCCCATGTCAACCAAGCTTCTCCTCTCCAGTCTGGAAGTTCGGGCAACCTCTCAGAAGATCCTCTACCTCCGGGTTGGGAACAGGCTTGCACTGCTGAAGGGCAGGTCTATTTCATCAAGTAAGCATCTTTTTTTGAAAATTCTAGTCTAGTCTATAATACATCTAATTCAAAATGGTTTTAGCATTCTACGTCATTCGGAAAAGACACCAAAATATATATTGCAGACGTATGTACCTATTCAGCCAGACGGCATCATTCACAAAAAATGATGTCTGCTAACTCGAACTCAGCCAGAATCAGAAGCAAAAATTGATCACATGCGGAAGTTGGCTGTGTCGATCAAATCGATGCTACACAGCCACTACAATATTGATATGATGGGATGGGATGCATGCAAGTAAAAAAAAGTCTAATCTGCTGCCCTTGACAATGTTCAAATGAGATTTTTGGGACACCCTGCGAGCACGCCATATGCTATTCAAGTAGACGCTCAGATTATGGGGATGCCTAAAACAAGTTCTTTCTGTCCCTACCTTTGCTTGTATCCGCATGTAAATTGGTTACGCATATATGCATGCTAATTACAACAGGAAATGAAACTTTTGTCTTGTGGTCTTAACCAGCTCTGAGCAAACTGCAAGCAAATGAAATCGAATAACACGATTAACCGCTTTAAATGCTCCTGAGCTTTACACAGCATTCTCTAATAATCCGTTGATGAATTCAAAGAAAAGAAGAATGTGCTCATTCGTATCAAATGTGAATCATCCCAGGTATATACTACATAACTATGCAATAATGGAATGGAATGAAGATCGTTACAACTGGAAGCTGGAATTCCAAGGGGAAGAGAATGGAATTAAGAATTAAAAACAAGACTGTAGGAAAAGCAGGTAAAACGCTGTACTTTCAGAATTTCAAGGCCGTAGTTATTGTTATTCTCAGCTTAGGATTCTAAAGTAGCTGAAGAACTGTTTAACGAACGAAGAAGAGAACGAATCTCTCTCTTTTACCCCTTCTTCTACTTCTTCTCTCACTCCTCCTTAATCTCCAGTGTGCATTTGTAGTGAGCACAGTGTTGAATTTTTTTTGTATCATGCTTGGCCCTACAATTGCCGGTGAGGTACAGGTACAAATACAAAAGATTCACTGTAAAGTTTGTAAGCATCAGGTTGAACGGTTGAAGCTTCGAGATGCGCATCTGTTAAAACAAACAGTTTTATACCCTTTTGTCCATATGGATGTTTGTGTGCTCGTAACGAACATGGTAAATTTACTAAAAAAAAGACATGTTTTCATCACCGTTGTCCTCTCCAAAAAAATTCCAATCCAAATCCAACCCACATAAAATATTTTGAGTATTTGGGGGATGTCACAATTATTTATCCAGATTGTTTCTTTCATATCCACGTCCACATGATCTCTTATTTTGCAGTATGCCCATGACTGTTCCCAATTGACATTTATGCACGATGAAATTATTGGATAAAATTGTAGTTTGTGGGAATCAGAATTGATTATTGGTAAATGGCAGTGTAGAATTGGAAGCATGGGGATGAGAAGCAGAGAAAGAGTAAATGTACAAGATACGTGATTATATCCGTATTTTTCTTCCTTCTTCTCTGCTTCTGAGGAGAGAGCGAAAAAAAGATTGTACGGTGTTTGTCATGTATTCATAGCATGACCATGATTGAGGTAGTGTTATGAACACGATAATGATGACGATGCTGCTTTGGTTTGCTGTAATGGACCGTCTTCTTTCACAACCCTTATGCATTTCTTAGCTTATGTATATGTACGGATAGAGGGTTGATGTTGATAAGTAGAGACTGGTAGGACTTCTGAATAAGAAATTTGTTGTGCTCACACAATCATCAGCGACTCCTGAGGCAGGTAGGATGCGAATGCACCATGGCCATTGCCTTTTGTATCTTTTTTATACTTTACTTCTTGTTTCTATCTTGACGTTCTCACACACATACACAAAATGTTACCACATCACATAACTTTTATATCCAATATTATCTTTTGTATACATACCAGCTCCGTATGCATATAGCATGTGATGATATTTCCATTTATCATGATTGTCTAACACTGTCCTTGTATATCTCGGAGCAGGAGGATAAACCTGGTGTTACGTTTTGGTGGTAACAAGTGCCATGACTGCACCAGTGATTTTTCAACTAGAGTGTAGATTAGATGTGTAATGTATACAACCATACGTACTTGCCCGAATAGCGTCGTCTTCTGCGTTCAGCAACATCAGTAGTAAAAAAGTAGTATTTTTCAGTACACACAGGATTCGAAAGCATAAGCGTCATAGATGGATGGAACGGTCCCTGAATTTTAAAACCATCATAATATTGAGTTGAAGAAACATGCCATGTTATTCGGATTCATGTTCACTTACTCTAATACCCACAGATGAAATCTACTGAAGCTGACAATGCAAGGCCAAAAATTTATATGCAGTCTTGGTCATTTTTATTTCGTATGAGGTTGATGCATCTTATATCAACTATGACTAACAAATGTTGCTTTAATTTCTGGATTTTCTACGATTTTAAAGATATTTTTGTGTCATGCATACATCCTTGCCTAAATACGTCTACAATTTTAGCCTCTTTTTTTATTGATTTGTATGTTTTTGCCACTTGAAGTTTAAAAATTGATTGAACTCTGGACTGATTTTAAAACCTTTAAATAATGTTAGATTTTCTTACACACAAATATAAATGGATGGGAACAAAAGCGTTATAATCGTAAATAGACAGTGGAAAACCACGGGCTGTACTCAGCTTTACAGTTAAGTTAGTAATCCTGCGTTTCAGTCCGTTTAAAACCTTGCTTAAACCCGTATATATATATATATCCCATATGTCGACGACAGATGAAGAGCGACAAGCGGAGCAAAGTCTTCACTCTCTTTTTCAAAGTTTGGCGTGTTCATTTAATAATAAAAAGGCTTCAATATCGTTTGCAAAAAAAAATCTTTCCCTGTTCTGAAGGTTGACTTTGGCCAGGTTTCAAACTTGGGTTTTCAGAGTTTTCCCCATGAGGATTCATAGTCTAAATCCATTTTGTCTGCTGAATATACAATGCGATCTATTATGTATGCTTTATAATATATATAAGAGAAAAAACCTCGTGTTTTTATGCGGCACTGTGAAAAAGTAGTAGAGCCTTGCTTCGCAAATAGATAGTGTTGGGATAAGCCTATTACATGGTGAAAAATCAGTATATATGACAATTTTTGGCTGACTTTTTTCTGTGCGCTTATGGGCGTGAGTGTGGAATTATATTATTGTTTTGAACTCTTCTCATGTACATGTACTCGTGTGTCACCAGAAAGAAAAATGTGTTTGAGGGTGCATGTACACATTAGACATTTCCGATTTGAAACGAGGCAACAGACAACACAAAAAAACGCAACAGCACACGTACGTACCTAAATTCCACTCTCCACTGTTTGTAGAGAGTGGAAGTGTGGTATCAACTGGTGAACTGTACAAAAATCTATTTACTTTGGGTTTTTTGGTGAATGGGCTAATATGTTTCAAACTCTTACGTTTCACAAAAATACGAGGGCATTAAAGCCAGTGCGTTCCACTCCACTCTTCTTCTGCACTAGTAAGTTTTTTTTGCATGCATTACATGCACAGATGCAGCCGTGTGAAGTCGTTGAAAGTTTGGCAGAACGGAAAACGACAAGACATAGACACTAGACGAACGGGCTTATATTGGGATATATATATTATGGTAATGGGTACATGTCACGTTGTGCTTTTTCTATGTACATGAATGTGTAAATTGCGTGAAAATATCGACATTAGTTGGCTGGCTCCAGATAATGAAAGCTTTGATTGACATTTTGTCACACTGAGCGAAAAACTAATTCGAGATAATAATTAAATGGCTTGAAACGAGAGGAGTAAATGACTAAAGATAAAATTAATACTCTCCCACAGTCTGAAAAAGTACAGAGTTTAATTCGTCAGCTAAAAATTAATTTTTGGATATGGTAGTGATTATGCTGGTTCCCACGACCTGTCACCCACAATTTTGTGACAGTTAAAACGAATGATGTCATTTCATTACATTCAACACTAGAATCTTCCTTTTTGCTAGGGAAAGCAAACATACGATGTATGTGTGAGATTGTGGAAGGTGTGAAAGCATTCATGAAGTTGGAGTTGGTGGAGACTCGGCGCCCAGTGGATCTAGGTTATGTACACAATTTTTGATGGGAAACATCGCATTTTGCTGAACGACATCGCATAAAAAGTATCACAGGGATGGTGATGATGATGATGATGATGAGGCTGCTGATCATGAGAATCATCATCTTCATTTGAGTGTGATAATTGTATTGGAGTGCGTGTGCAAAAACTATATAGATAATGCTCATATACGTATATAAAGAATAGATGGATGGTGCAAACAAAAATAAAAGAGTTTTGATTGCAAAGTCGGACCACACGGCGCCTTTCCCGATTAAAGCGACGGGAAATGATGCCAAGTGAGCTGAGAGCGTATGAGCAAGAGGAGTGAGAAGATAGTAGCATCAGTGTAACAAAAAGGAAGCGTTTTATTAGCTCCTCAAAAATAAAAAGGTTCTTCAGATATAGCAATAATAATAATGATATGATGGTACGCAACGCAACTAGCTTAGGATTTGGTTGAAGATACATATCCTGCTTGAAAAACACACATATACACATACTCCGTGCGGATATACTACCTCCACATCGTCATCATTAATATCATCATCATCAGCATCATAATCAACATTACACTGAATTGGATAGGAGATTGCAGAGAGCGAGAGAACAAGATGGGATGATAAAGATTACAATGATGCTTCCAATCCGATCCATACAGGAAAAAAATCATCATCATCATCAGATCATAGCCACCAAGTTTTTGTACATTAAAGTCAGATGATATTATGTATATGTGCTGAGCTGTTTTTCATTTTGCCATCATCATCAACAATCCATGGATGATCACATGGCTAAATTTGGAATCACCCATCTTTACTTCAGTCGTTTATAAACTCATGACGACGACAACTATTACTGCTTAGGCTCCTCTCTGCTCAAATCCAAACTTTGTTTCGCACAGATAGATGATCATGATACTTTTTATATGCCAAAAAGAAGACGCTGAAACAGCATGTCATTTCCTTAATACATCTTACGTAGTTACCCTTACACACATGTACATATATGCAGTGTAGTATACTCGTAGGCTCTCTGTCAAACCAGATGAGGATGAGAGCAACAGTTTTATGGATGAATCTTCAAGAGAGCTATTGAAAAAGTGCAGATTTTCATTTGCAAGAAATTGTGAAAAGCCCCTGCTTTTAATGTGATTTCCTCATATATATTTTTTGTCCAAAGTGTAATGATTTTGTTGATGGGGATTATGGGATCGAGATGCTGAATATGGAAAGGAAAATATGGTCCTTCTTATTGGGAATTGTAGAAATCGAGCCACAGCGTCCACACACGCAATTCTTTATCTTTATGAGATCCTTGTCACAAAAGAAGCTGTGAATCCATCATATTCACTAATCACCATTTCTCATCATTAAATTATCATCTTACTATGCTTGCTTTCCTCATCTGTTTATGCATATGCACCAAGTTTGCAACTTCATGAGCTGAAGATGCATCCTTAATGTCGTGTGTAGTAGCAGCATCCCATTCAAATTGAGCTATAAACAATGACACTACTTGTCATTTCACGTTATGTTATTGTTATTGTTCTGAAATGAAGACATCATCACATCACACTACGTCTCTCTCAGGAGAATACATACATTTATTATTAATATCAATGTTTTGTATGAGTGAATGAATAGGCATATGAATATAAAGTACAAGCATAGGCATACTACAAGTATATGCTGCGGAACACAGTTTTTCAAAAAGAAAAAAAAAAACTTTAATGAGCTCAACTAAAAGAAGTCATCATCACCACCATCACATTTCAAAAACTGTAAACGTTTTACAACTCTGCGAAGAAAACGGGAAGTGTGTGCCATGCAATTCTGAACCATAGAGGTTTTTTGCAAAGTGCTGTTGATGTTGATGTTGCTGGTTGGGCTTGCTATAGATTATGCAAAACATCATGAGATGATGATGAGTTGTACTAGTGTTAGCCAGCTAGCATTTATATTAAGACGAGCAAAGGATAATGTAAGATACGCATAAAGTCAGACAGGATCAGGCGTCACTGACTACCAAAAACTTTTTTGACTGACTGAATAATGATATTCCCTCGTGAAGCACATCTTTATTTATTGTTATTAATATTATATACGTACTTAATGCACTTGAGTGACTCAATGAGTGTGTGTGTCTTCATTCTTGAATCTTATTATTAGGCAGTTTAGAGACACACATGATGATGATGATGAGTACATAAAAATGAACGGTATATGGGTGAATGAGCATAGTAATGTAGTCTTATGCACATTAGTTTTTCTGATTTTTCGCTAATACATCAGCATATCATTATGTTATAGCATATTGGATTGTTTTTGTTTTTTAAAAAGACTATATTATGCGAGCACACATTCAAAAGTTTGAGAGAAAAAAAAACTTGGGAAGCCTACATGGTTCGTGTTTACATGCACCAAAGAAAATCAGAAGAAGAATGAAAATGCATAATGTGCCTATTAATGCCGTTTGAGGAGATATACGATGGGTAGTTGTAAAGTAGCCGTGGTTGGGATGTGATCATGATGATGAGGTTGTGTGGTGGTGGTACTTTGATTAAAAAAAATAATTTTACAACTGCATAATATATAATATGTAATGTAGTAGAAAAGTGCAATAGGGAAAATGATTTTTGCACTCTTGCTTTGGTTACTTACGGTCAATAATAATATGAGTCCGATGACAGCTCAGATTGTATATTACATTATGCGATGCCAGTTTCTCATCTTGAAAAGGTGAAGGGGATAACCGTTAAATGAGTGCAGTTTTGTCCTGTTTTTATTGAGAATGGAGATAGGGAGAGGAAGACGAGTCATGTGTTTCTCAGTTTTTTTTTGGACTACATTACCAACCACACTACCATAATCGTGATATTATGATGATCGGGTTTTGTATGGGGCTTATGGAACAAGGAAAATAATATACAGATGCCCACTTTGCTACTGCGTTGCGATTCTCGTGTATGCGATATATTATCACACCGATGATGAACCTATTTGACTTTGCTCAGTGTAGATTATGTAGTATTCGCTCTGAGTCTGTCCTCTTTTTTAGCTGGCTTTTTGGTTTGCTGTTTGCTTTTGAGCCTTTTGCAAACAAGGACTGACCTTCATAAATTACTGATCATGAGAAGTCAGCTTGGATTGATTTATTGAATGTTACGGAATCCCAATAGACTAAATGTTAAAGTGTAATGTAAATGTAACATGTCCGTCATACATGTTTCATTGGAAGGTTAAGTCTTGGGGTTTGAATTTATAGATTATTTTTTAACCAGATTGCTTGCTCCTTGTGGGCTGTATATGTGCATGTGTTGTGCTATACGGATATACTTATGCAAGCTTCAAGAGCACAAGAGGAACAAAGCTTCTTATGAAATTTAAACAGGCCAAAGTCATCGAACTAGGGCATCATCATGTGACTGAGTGACATGACTTAATAATTTTTCTCAAGTCTACCAATTATTTCACTGAAAAGCTAGCATACTTTGTCGACTACGGAAGCAAATTGAAAATTTTAGAAAACGGATTTTATTATCGAAACGAAATAAATTTCAAGGTTTTGCTATGGAACATGCAAAAAAATTAACCTTTTTCCCTGGGTCGATAGTTTGTTTTTCGCAACACTCTCAAGGATAAGAACCGTCTCGTAGACCTAATCTCAATGACTTTCCTCTTGAAAAGTTTTCGTAGTTTATCGGATTTGCATCCATCCATAAAAGTGCTTTCCCATTATAAATACAGGATGTTACCAGCTCATGCTGGTATAAATTTCGCCTGATTCTGATCCACTGCTCCCACCAACTTTGTACACGGAATAATATTTCATTAGTAGGCTCCCACAATATGTAAATGTTGCTGAAAGGAAATATAACATGTTGGAAGGGAATGAGCTAATATATTTTGCTTGCAAACCATCATATCAGAAAGAAAGCAGTAGAAGACCGGAACTGCTTGATTTGTTTTTACTTCCACCCACGCAGTGAAGAAGCTAAAATCACGCACTTCTTGTTCCCACTGCTTTTTTATTCCTTGCAGCAAATTATACATCCAGTATCTTTACTACAGTTGTAAAGTCAGTTGACCTTTTAAGTGTAGGCATGTGTGTGCTTGGTTGTGCTCATTACATGCATGCGCATTTCAAACCTTTTCTTGTTAGAAAAATATAAGGTCATATACATTCGCACGTATTTAGATCTTCGTTTTCAAACACAAACATACGCTACATGAGGCACTCCCTTATTCCTGGAAAATGTCTTGCGGCAGTTTTGTCGTAAAAAAATATTCATTCATACATTAGCATCTGTGCGGTGCGGTAGGGATACGTATGGGTATTCTGTTTGCATAACAGCCAAAATGAAAAAAAAAGACTTCCCTATTGCTTCCGATTACGTTCAACCATCCATCTATCCAATCATCAGGAAAAAAACAACACTTTTGGCATAATGATGATCCAACTGTACGATTTATATTGGGCGTATGCGGTTAGGTTGGATTTTGGATTAAGGGTATTATATAGTATGCTTCGATGTTACGGGAGCTTTTCATGACGTCTTTGCAAGTGTAGATAACACTATCACTTTATTTTCAGTACTTTACCGTTTGCTGTGTATTGTACATTACATCTACGTTAGCAGCTTCGCAGATCTGTTTTATTTTGCGAGTTCGCTCAATGTTCCGAACGCAGCCAAGTTTTTCTTTTCAAACTGCAAATAAAGTTTGGTTTATTTTTGGGTTGTGAGTGACTCACACTGTGAAGACTGAAGAGGAGGAGGAGGAGGTGGTGGAAAATAAACATGAAAATTTGTCATAGAAAGTACAGAGAGGAAACGCAAGGAGCAATCTGTAGCACCAGCAGAATCTTATTTTGTAGTTTTAAACAGATTTCGTTCATGTTGCCATTATCAGATATGCAAATTTAGGATTAGAGGTTTCGAAATGCGAAGCACAAGTGGGATTGTAGAATGTAGAGCCAATATTGTATTGTGATTTCCCCCGAATTTTCATGATAGTGCTGTTGGTGTAGCTGTATAAATATTATGTAATTGTCATTCACAAACGAGCCAGTTGAAGAAACTGTGAAATCGGTTGATTTTAAATTTAATCATGAACCTAAATGTTGCCAAATTGCGAATTTAAGAGACAGCTGGAAGTACAATTTGAGGTTGCAACCTCATTGTGGACAAATCAATTGCAG
This sequence comes from Orchesella bifasciata, assembly GCA_034697805.1. Lineage (NCBI taxonomy): Eukaryota > Metazoa > Arthropoda > Collembola > Entomobryomorpha > Orchesellidae > Orchesella > Orchesella bifasciata. The sequence continues at coordinate 7,868 of JAQGAP010000363.1, read as the reverse complement.
AGTGATAAGCCTAAACTGGAGATGACAATTGGGAAAGCGAAGCGATGATGGCGAATGAATATATATATACTTGTATCATATGCTTGCATAAGCTTTGAATGTTGCATGAGTGCGTGCATACAAAATCCTGCATTTTCAGAATGAGAGTTTACGTGACGTTGCATGTATAAATGAGCATGCAAAAGAGTACATCGCATTTGCAAAAACGGGGAAACAAAATGTATTTTTGTAAACGGATTTTGGTGTCTTTTCTCATACGTTTTATAAGCTAGAGTCCCAAATCATGGGACTTGACTCGGGAGTTGGAATAAAGTGGTTGAAAACAAGATGAAAAGAAAATGTTGGCATTTCCATACATTTTTACTGATTAGAAAACATTAAAGTTTATGAATTCCCGTTTTTCTCTCTACAGTCATATCACTAGAAGTACAACGTGGGAGGATCCCAGAAAAGCTCAGCATCAACAAATTCTCGCAGCCGTTGGAGGAGAACCCCCAAATACGGGGTCTAATCCATCGTTATCCGCAATGGGAATCGCACAAGGGATGGCAAATGGACCTTTGCCTGAGGGTTGGGAACAAGCCATCACACCTGAAGGCGAAGTCTACTTTATTAACCACCAGGCACGGACCACGTCCTGGTTTGATCCTCGTCTTCGTAAGTTGCATTCATTTGAATTATTGTGGATTTAGAAGTAAAGAATTAGCAGGGCATAAATATTATTATATAAAAGCATTACAAATATGGTTATGCAAAAAATGATGATAGACATTATATTATGCATGAGTCATGTTTTTGTCAATAACTGTTTTTGACCTTGATTGGAATGTAATCAAAGTTGTTTTTGGAGCAAATGCTTTGTCTGTCTACGATTTAATGATGATTGCCACTTTAAAATTAATGAGATCATCTCTCAAACTGATGTCAACTCAAAATACATTCCACCTTTCATCAAAATAACTTTCTTGCATTCCGATGTCAAAAGTTATAATATTATGCTTTCGTTGACTGTTTTTACTAGAGTAAAAGTTATAAAAGCTAATCAAAGCATACATTAATAATAATTAGTATGTAATAGGGATGCTGCATACTTTGCAGATTCAATCATAACTAAAAACTGACTAATATTTAATTAACGACTTTGTTTTTTTTTCTCTCTGAATGTTGCATAACCAGCCGCTCATTTGCAACGTCCTCCCGTGCTACAACAACAGCTCAACGCAGCAGCACTCGCCCAAGCGGCTGCAAACGCTGCCGCACTCGGAAACGGAGCCACAGCTCAACTCCTCCAAATGCCGAAACAGCAAGAGCTCCGGTTGCAACAACTTCAGCTCGAACGTGAACGACTGAAACTGCGTCAGCAGGAAATTATGCGACAAGTAAATGAGCCATACAATACTATAAAAATGATTAGCTACATTTAACGGACTTTTTCTTATCTTTATACCTAAAGATGAAGGTCATGTGTCACTGAATTTAATCCAATGGTATTATGTCCACAACGCACCATTAAAATTATCTTTTACGCTCCTATTGTGTTGCAGATGGAACAGGAGCAAGCTAGGCTAGCGAGACAACAACCTGCCCGTGCTCCGCCGACACAGGTAAAAATAATTGAAACAAGTGATAGTTCAGAGGAAAGGCACATGATCTTTTGCTGGTATACATTACGTAATGAACTTTGTTTTGGCAAGCGGTTTACTGACATAATGTGCCTACTTGTGTTCTTTTACGCAGATGGATGATGGACTGGAGTTGGACCCGTTCCTCAGTGGACCAACAATGGGCAACCCTTCAACACCTAGCTCAGACTTCCATAGTAGGCAAGAGTCAGCGGATTCTGGTCTCGGGATGGGAACTTCGTATTCATTGCCAAATACCCCTGAAGATTTCCTCTCTACTATGGATGATAACATGGATACCATCAGTGGTGTGTACCAATATTATTTTCCACCATCACAATATCCAAACCCAACCAAGACCCGCTTCATATAGTGCGTACCTTCCCCAACAGTAGCCTTTTATTACTTTTCTGGGATATTTTTCGCTGACAGCAACTCTCGTAGTATTTTTATAACTACACAAATGCAGCTTCCACACACCATACCAAAAACTAGCTATTTTACACTTAATTCTTTTATTTTATCAACATTTAATTCGCATATGTATACACATACACGCAGTGATCATTTACCATTGATGCCAAATGCCAACACCCAAGTCATTATGCTTTTTGTTAGGTCTTTGATAAGAAGTAATTAATACATGCAATACCTGTACCGATGCTTACAACCATTTAACCCTATTTTATTAATAAAAAACTTACATTAATGTAACTGAGCTTATCTTAAACCTTTGATGCCTACCAAGCCTCTAAATTATTTCCTTCTATTAGGAGTGGTAGTATTAACCTTTAACATATGTATCCATCAAACAACCCAAAGCGTATATAGATATTGTCCATGTAAATACTTCAATTCATCACGTAAAGCTTTTAATCTATATCATCAAGTTTTATACTCTGTAGTCCTTCCCTTTTGTAACATTATATGCTTTTAACCCCAGCGAACCCAGTGGCGAAGAATGTATTGAGAAAAACGAACTTTTTGCACACTATTTCCAGAAAATGGACTTGGTGGAGCTTCATTAGATACCGGGGATATTCCTATTCTTGGCAGCGACCCTGTGGACTCAACAGACGACTTAGTTCCTTCCCTGCTCCCGGATGAGCTTTCAAGCGAGCTATTGGACGAAATGCAGTCCATCATTAACTCCAAGTCTGACAATGGCATGACATGGCTATGATATTGCACACGTGCACGCGCATCGTCCTCACAAATGAAAACTATTCAACAGCATAATATTTCGAGTTTTCTATAACGTGCATCATTATTAAAAAACTATATAGCCCAGTAAAATTAATTAATATGTTGAGTTACATATACTACGTTTATTTAAAAGTTATATGTATTTGTTCCAACAGAGACTTTGTCTTTTTTAAATAAGCGTTGTTTGGTGTTGGTTTTCTTGTTTCATTTTTCGTCTTCTAGTTTGTTATTACCGAAAGCGAATGAACTTGAGTGAAACTTTGTTTAGGTCCAGCAACAGCCAGCAGTAAACTATGAAATCATGAAACTCTTCGAAGAAGGGATATTGGGAAAAATACAAATACATTTAAAATTAATATTAAAATATGGCTGCTTTGAAACAAACAAAAAACAAACGCACAAATTCCTACGGGATCTGAAAGCGAAAAAGTGATGCTAAAATCATGACAAACACACTCGAGTACGTTTCCGGTCACAATTTACCCCGTTTACTATCACTTTACGACAAATTTTTCCCTTTATGCAATACTACAAGAATGTCAAATGTCGCCTAGTCGAATTCTGATTTCGAAAAAGGAGCTTACACGTATGATTACTTTTCATCTCGGTTTCCACTTCCTTGTTATCAATAAATTATTATCAACTTGACTATCTAACATTGTGAATTGATACCGTCCAAAAATCTACATAAGATATACATGTCTGTGGTGAATAATACATATAATACGCTACGCTATTATGCTTCTACAAAGAATTGTAGTTGTAACATAATTAAGCCTTGATTGATGCCTTTCTGAATGACAATTTAATAATAATTGATTGGTCATTGTTCGGTCGGTGGATTTTGTTTGGAAAACGCTTGAGAATTTTTTTTTGTCAATTTTAATCGAATAGTTGTAAAAAATTAGTGGATAAAAAAAAGTTTACTACTGACTGTTGATTTTGCTGTTGCAGCTATATACTTACATAATACATAAAAAGTAGTGGTATGAAACGGTATATAATAAAGAAAGATGTAAATACAGAAACAAAGGAAACAAGCAGCCATATCAAAAAAAAGTTATATGTATGTCCCTTTCGCGTTTTACGTTTTACAACTCTCCAGCAATAACCTAAACACACACAATAGAGTTAATCTTTGTCAAGGAAAAAATGAAAACTGTAGATTGAAGTACAAATATGTTGCAATATGTAGAGAGAGAGATTTTAATTTATAATATGATGAATGTTTTTGTTGATTATGCTGTTCTGTCCGTTCTGATGAGTGAAGCAGTTTACAGGTCTAGAACAGTTTGTTTTTTTAACAGGAGTAAGTTTTCGGAGGTATCATATTATTTTAGTTTTTTAATTTCTTAAAAGAGCAGAAGCAATATTGATAAAGAATATAGTCACCATTAATACACACAAGCCTACAATTGGTTTTGGTTCAACAAGAGAGATTTTACGTTCAGTATTGATTTAGATTCAATAAATGTCTCAAAAGTAGTGATTTTAAACGTCCGAAAGTCCAATATACGTACATACATAAGGCTCCATATCTCCACTACAATGTTTTTAATATAGGGCTAGCTAGGGTCCCAAAATGTCCCAATGTAAGATACAGGTCATGCCACGTGTCTTTTTTATTCTAAAATGTAGGAAAAATGTACAGGAGACTTGTATAAAATATCGAACTTATGAAGGAAACTATATACATATAATAAGCAATAATGTTTGACAGGTAGCAATTTTTAATCATCCACTACTCTACTATGCAAGGTTTCTGATGTACTATATTATGATGAAGGTCTAGAAATAGGAGACGTAAAAGGTATATAATACGATACGATCTTGATCAAGTTGAAAGCGACACTTTACTTAAAATGATAAATAAATGGTCAAACTGTCTGTGCCTTAAATACTGTGAAAAAATCATGTAGTAGCTCGTAAGGACGTAAGAAAGAATTTATAGTGAACATTTTAACAATACTTATTTGTACTGTACTATATAAGCATACTACTACCTGTACGTGCAAGCAATAAAAACTAGCTACGATTTAGGATAGATTGGATAAGGATAATAATACTTTGTGTAGGGTTTTACGTTAGATAATGTATGCTGCTGATTTATCATGACAATAATATTGATGATAATCATAAAATCCATGTCTTCCTTGTTTGTACATAAAAATCAGTGTTTTGTATAAGTTGTTGCGTTTACGAATATAATTCATATCAAATACAATATGTTATAGTAAATATAATTAAATGTGTAGGCTGTCAAGCCTTTTTATTATGTATATCTTGAAGGGGCTCTGGCATAAGGGTTGATTGAAAATGCGAAGCTAAAATAAGCTAAAAAAGGAAGAGTGATTTTGTTTGATAAGCCAAGTATGCATACGTGTTTTCGCACTCGCTCATGTAGAGGTGAAGCGAGTTTGTGAAAGAAAGGGTGGTAGTGCAAATGAGTTTGAGTCTTTTTTGCGAATATGGAAGTAGTAAAAGGCAGCTAAACTAAAGCGAGTAGAGAAAGCAAAAGAAAGTATGGAATACATGAACGTTTTGTTTGTCAGAATAGCGTGTAGGACATTTTTACGTACGCATGCATGTCGATGTAAAAATGATAATCTAGAAATCTGAACTGTTTTGAGATATAAACAGTAGAATTTCTCGAATCCTATACACTCGAGCTGACAAAATACCGTAATCTATCTCATGATGGGGACAATTTTAAAGCAATAAAATTAGTAATAATGAAAAAAAATGTTGTTACTCTGAATACATTGAAATACTGTGAATGATTGTTTTTGTTAGCAGCTTTGTATATGTAAAAATATGTAAATTACTGCTAAAAATCTAGTTTATATTCGAAAAATAAATGGCGATATCCAGATAAATGAAATTTGTCGTTAACTTGACTGTTTTTAACTCCCAATGTTTTACACACTCGTTTAAGATAATGTATGTTATAGAACCCCGTTTGTAAGTGACTTAATTGAAGAATGTGACCCGCAGTTAGGTATTTCGTCATACACTTACACATTATGTCTGTCTTTATGTTGCTTCATATTCGTAAATAAACACAGAAATTCTTAAAGACGATTGTTGTCAATTATTCCATTTGGTTAATTTATTTTGGTACATAATCCACAGCATATAATCTTCATTTGTTTAATAGTTATTTCTGTAAATTATCACTGGTATTACATTATTCATGTATTATGAAGTAAATGGAGTCCCACCAGATAAAAATTCTACGCATTTCTATGATTATTCTTAAAAAATTTTATTGTGGAAGGGTGAACTTTTATTTTAATAGATTAACATGGAAGGTGAGTTGCAACGAAATGACAAATAGTGAAAAGCAGAGACGAAGGCATTAATACTATCAAACTCTATACACATATAAACTAAAGATCACAATACCTAATAAAAGGCATTTCCAAAACTTTGACGAAACGATGTACCAAAATCATTTCACGGTTTAGTTAATTATCCCATTACTAAATTTACTAAAATATACTACTGTAGTTTCGATAAGTTTAACATGAGAGTACACAACCTGCAGACATTAAATTACTAAATGCCAACTCAATACTGGTAAACTGGTGACTGGTGTAGACGAAACAGATAATTACATACACATTTTAGCTATACGTACTCTCATAGAAATAGACATTTCTCAATATAGATATAGATACATACATTTTCTGAAAGGCAAACTATTGAAAAGTACTAATCCGACATCAAATTAACAGGTAACTAAGCTCAGATCCCTGAAATGAGATTTGAAACACGTGTCATTGATGACTATTGAAGATTCTTTATCAAATATTATAACACTTCACTTGCCAGTTAGCAGGCCCACAGCTACTCCGACGGCAAAAGCAGTGGTGAATATTTGAAGTTCTTTGACTTCTAAATCTTCCCCATACGCTAACTTGTGATACCATTTTCGAGCTCGTCGTTCACCACGATTCACCAATTGATCCGCTTTGTCGGCAGCTTTATTGAGTTTGTTTTCCAACTATTCAATTCAATTGAAAGAAAAATCTTAATATCATTCGATTCGATGGCAGAGTATACATTTGTTTCTGTTAAGAGAGCGTTTTCCGCGCATATAATATCAATATTTTTGATTTTCTTTTATTCTTACAACTCAGAAACAAAAGCACAGGTAAAACAAAATTGGTGCATCAAAATTATATTGTACTTATATTGTACTTCAAATAAAGTTAAAATTAGTAGCCACCCACATCTCCCTCCCTTTGAATTTCAGTGATTTTCAGTCATGAGTAAATAATATTGTATCAAAAAGTTAATCTATGGACTATTTGCGAAATGGTTTGGGCAAGATTTAACTAATAAGGTCACATGTGTGGAAACGTGCGACTCCACGAGACTCTGGGGGTTAAACGTTTAGGAAGCCAAGCCTAGGAGGAAGCCACCAGCAAAACCGACGGCGGCGTAAGTATTCTCATGAACCACATTTCGAATCTAAAACGAATACAACAAACAAAAGGAGAACATAAATTGTGAGTGATAGTGATAACTGTAAGATACAACACAAGCTAAACCAAGGCACACTGGATAAGTGACCCTAACAATTTTAGGATATTTCACTCAGAAGTCTAACTCGCAACTGCACTATCTTATTGATACCGTCGTATCTTTCGCAGTTAAGGAGATGGCAATGTAGTTCTTGTTAGTTTGAATGTTAATTTACAACAGAATAGACAAACAAAGCAACAAAAAAAAGTCATGCAGAGAAGAGCAGCAGTGCTAGTGCTGTTAAATTAACGAAAAGAGCGTATAACAAAAAAAAATAGACGTACTTTATCTGTCCAGTCCTTCTTCCCTGCTGCTTCTTTTTGAATCTTCTTGGAAATCTTCTCTACATCCTTGTTCAATGTGTTCCAATTAATCTGGAAACATTACAGCATTCATTTAGTTAAAAAGAACACGACTCCAATATAAGCACAAATATGATCACTTATGAAACTCACATTTATGTACCCCTTGTGATTAGCAAATTGGATCAATAAAATTCCACCCCCAATA
>JAQGAP010000362.1:0-39132 GCA_034697805.1 Orchesella bifasciata | reverse complement strand
AATGATTTGATAAGGTCCGCATTTATAGAAACTACGACTAAATTACGCTAGTTCGCTAACTTTAAAGCAATCCTTTATTAAGTTGAATGCTAAAATACCAAACAGGCAATTGCGATTCTTGTTTTCTCCAGATGCAGAAGCCCAAACTCATCAAATTCACTTCAAAAACATAATCCTGTAACTTTAAAGTGTGGAATAACTGTAGGTTAGAAATTTATACGGAAAATCCCGATGCATACGGCACCACTTTTGGGAATTAGTTGACACAAACTAAATATAATTTTTATAGCGTAAAAAATATGAAAGCAGCCCGGGTTGTGGCGTTGCCACTAAATGAACATTAGAGATTCAAAAAGTGTTACCGTTTCCTCCTAACTATAGCTCGAGAGGCTTCAAGAAACCGCGTCAAATTTATGTAATGCTGAATGGCATAATACGCTGAAAGTAATAAAGTATTCTGGTAGTAATCAATAACTGAATTTTTACGAATTTTGTTCCTTGATTGCACGTTCCATAAAAAGTGGGACACTTTTTTGGAATATTTTCTTTAATTTTTAATATGATAACTCTAAGTGAACCTAATTGTAAAATGAAGACCTAGGTTTTAATTTATTTGACGTAATACTACATTATCTTTCTTTTTTTCAGTCAATTGATCCATACTGTGGTCTTAAACACCCAAAGAATTTGTGCACAAATTTTTATTTGCCTCTTTTCGTCGCAAACAATGGTTACCTAATTCCCTTCAGAGCACGTGTGCTGATAATGCTTCACACTAAAAGTACGTGTAGTAGCGTGCCATGTTTTAAATAAAAGTGTATATTTTTATTGATTATGAAATATCACCATTCTATGCCAAGCTTTTTTAACTCAATGAAATTCCGTTCTTGGAAAATATTAGACTTGTTACGGTTTACTTTATGGTTTGAAGGTTGTACAATCTGGAATATTACGCAGGTTTTGAGTTATTTTTGTAATTTTTATCAGCACGAATTTTAATGATCTTATGTAATGATTTTGCATAATTTCAGAATTCGCGTTACATAATTTCCATGAATTAGGTTCATTACAGGTAACCTTGATATCTGGTTATGTAACAGGGTTATAACAATGTAATATAAGGTCAAACGTTTGAAATCAAACAATTTTCATATAATATATATTCAAGGAGGAGTATACAATGGTTTCCTTGAAAAGGAATCTCTTTCTTTGCGATAAGATACGTATTCCCACTGGGAGTAAAGGAGGACTTCTTCATTTACGGAGTTTGTTGAGTATGAGTAAAGAGAAAATACGATCAAGCTCTCATTTACCCCAGTGTTTTTTATCAAAACGAACTTGGTGAAAGAAATTAAGAAGAGAAGATGGATGAAACGATGGTTAACACGGTAATTTTGTGCAAAGATTTCTCCTTTGTATTATGTGGAAAAGCAACGGTGGGAGCTGCTAAGTGGTCCTTCGTTTCCCTAACTTATTCATTCATCTCACTTAGCCCCAAGAAATTATTTTCTAACCAAGTGAGAAATGTTTGGCACGGTTATATTTATTGTATCTGATGTAATTTCATCAACGACGTATTTTTAAAAATTTTACGTCCATTGTTTTCTTAATGGTGTTCATTTCTAGAAAGAATGCAGATTAAATGAGAGGTCTTTCTCTTATACCTGAACATGCATGCATGATCATGGACAAGCATCGTCAATCCAAAACTTATCTTTTCGTTTGTCCCAAAGCTCAAGGATAATTCAACTTTTAAACTTCCAATCGTTGGAGATATTGATGCTGATTAAAAACATTGAATGTGCCATCACCCAGATACTACGAATTTTCAAAATAAACCAATTCGAAACAAAAGGTTGTTTAAAAATTTTTTTTATAAACAGAATCATGCAAACAGGGAATTCAAATAAGCCTAGCTCTACGTTTTTGAGCCGTTGTATGTCAAAATGTTACTCAGTTACTCTTTGAAACTAAGGATTTATTTGTTCTCTAAATTTGAACCCGTTTAACTCATACAAGATGGTTTAACAATTTGTAAAAAAGAGACAATCAATGAAGAAAACAGTTAATCTCGCGTTTTTAACAAGTAAAAGAGCCAGTATCAGGTAGGAAAAGTGGTAATGCACTTTTTGTTGAAGAAATTGACGTTGTAGTTTCAAGAAAAAGATCAAAAACTTTTAATTTTCAGTGGAAATTGACATTTTTTACATTTGCAAAGGCATATGGGGGATGCTTATAACGAAAACATAATTGGTTTTCCTGCCCTTTTAAATCAACAGAATTGCTGTTTATACAAAATTTGAAGTAATATTATGTTTCAAATGGAAAACAGTAATAAGTAGGTTTAAGCCATTTTGGACCAAAAAAAACTCGAGGTCTCCAAAGACTATTTTTTACGGTGGATTATGAAAGACAATTAAATTCTAGGTAAAACGCAGCAAACAGAATATTGGGGTAAGTTGAGACAACTGAGCTGGGGCTACTTGAAAGACAAACGAGGGACCACGATTCCGTCGCCCAAATATTGACGGATTACGCTGAAATTTGGTATGAGGACTACTTAACTAATTCTCCAGGGGGACTTTTCCCGTTTTTCAAAATTCAAGTTTGGCGCCAAATTACAAATGTCGAATTTTTAAAGGAGCCAGTAAAACAATACGGATTCGTAAGCCATACTACCACGTAAATAATTTCCATGTAAAAGTTTTATGACAATGTGACCTTCGATGTGGGGCCACATGTAGTGCCACCATTATGTCTGGGAAAGAACTTTTGTTCCTGCGATAATATGCGGCAATGCGTAGGAAGTCTAACGCAAAAAGAATCATGTAATTTGGACCTTTTGACTCCAAGATATGGAACTTTAAAGTTATCAATCCTGGAAGTCGAGTTGGGCGACTTCAAGAAAAAAAGTTTTTTAAACGTTCAAATGCATTTTAGACGTTTACCTACGACAGGACAACGAAAAACATAGGTTTGGTGATCTTGACCACTTTTTTTCTTGTAGCCCCAGCTCAGTTGTCTCAACTTACCCCAATATTCTGTTTGCTGCGTTTTACCTAGAATTTAATTGTCTTTCATAATCCATCGTAAAAAATAGTCTTTGGAGACGTCGAGTTTTTTTTTGGTCCAAAATGGCTTGAACCTACTGAATATAAAGGGGAAGGTGCAATGGTTTCTTACAGCAAGAATTCCTTTTATTTGCAATATGCAGTAGGGAAAGAAAGCAGCCTATTTAATCAAGAATATTGTTCGGACAAAGTAAATATAATTATTTTGCAGGAAAAGCAAACACTTTGCTGCCTTGCTTTTAATATCAGCTTTGCAACCACTTTTCGTCTGCGTGTAAGATGAAGGCAATATTGGATTTCAGGGATTGAATTAACAGTTGGATTTATTTCGGACGTATCTCTTATTCTGCTTTCCTGCTTATGATGTGTGGGTGAAATCCTACGTAAAATTATTAGATCCACATTATAGAGAAGTACACCGCTTATACATATGTACGATCATATAAGAGCTCTGCCTTACCCTGGGATCCATAGGACTGCAATTCCAAACATCCAACAAACATTGACAATAATATGAGTAAAAGCAAATAATGAATGAGAAATTCGATTCTTTCTGCTTTATTGGTAACATGAGCGCAAGTGAAAAAAATGAGAACAGCAAATAGCGTGATTCTAAAAACTGAGATTTACCTTCGCTGCAGTACATGTGAGATATCTAAAGCAAATTATGTAAGGAAAACTCAAACAAGCAAACACGATTCTTGTTTTCTCCTGATGCAAAGCAAGTTTCCTAAACGCATCAACTTCACTTGAGGAAATTTCCGCGTATCTCAAGAAAAAATCAATACGGGAAATCCGAATGTGTACGTACCAATTTTTTTGATTTATTTACACGTAATAAATATAACCTAATTTTGCAACGCCACAGGAAGTATATTTGTTTTACATCTCAAACGCCATAAAACTAATACACTATTTCCGAGAAAGAAGTTACACTTGGTAAGCAGATGGGTAAACTCATACGAGCGACACTCCGGGAAGTTTAGGTGTCGGATTCGATTGTTTCTCAAGATTTACAATAAAATTGAATGAAGGTAATCCTTCCCTGGCTTTCATAATGTGCCTCATCATGCACAAATTTGCTCTTGAAAGCTTCTAAGAAGTTCGTAAAGGGGTAATCCCCGGATCTTATTCTGCGAGAACCCAATTTTTTAAACAGTGTGCTATAAACTTTCCCATATAAACTGGTATTGGAAATAAAATATTTGGAAATACAGAATGCGTTATATAATATCCCTAGCTTCATGGAAGATACGTGTAGAAAGCAATCGCAATTTGCAAAACAGAGAAACAATCTTGTTTAGGCGACCTTTGAGAGAATACCAATGCATACAATTATATGGGAGGATAAAGCACCTCTTTTCATGTAACTTTTTGCTTTGATTTTTGCACGTTAGCTCAACTTGCTTGTCTATACGTAAATATTGCTCGTAAATCCGGAAAGGTTTCCTGCTCTTTTGAAAAATGTTCAGCTTTACTACAGGAGCAATCGTGAAAGTAGTGGCATTATGATGGAAAAACATGTTTTTGCTAACGACAAATAAACTGTTTTACTTGGAAAAGATTGACAAATTTTATTTTCATACTTATTCGTACACTCGCGTTAAGACAGTTTATAGATCAACAATGAATGCATTTGTTGGATCTTTCTCAATTTGGGGTAATTGCAGTTAGTTGTAACAAAATATGTTATATTGAATATCGTTATATGTTGAACTAATCAAAGGTAACAGACTTTCCTAACATGGTAGAGTGCTCAAAACTTAACACAACCTTCCCCACAGTACTTATGAGTTATTTCTCAAGCCTACAATGCAAGCACATATTAATCTTTTTCCCAGATGGAAAAGCTCGTATCCTCAATCTCAACAACTCGTTTCGCCAAAGAAATGTCGTGCAAAAGAAATGTGCAAAAAGCGTAGGACAAAATCAATACTGACTATCGCACTGTACTTGGTAATCCTTTTCGGGATTTGTTGACACAGTGTAAACCAACCTGAGACACGATTCAATTTTATAACACTACAACACAAGGAATCTAAGGTTCTTAGTACGTATGACGGAGAAAGTAAAATCATGCGAGCTTCAAATACGGAGGTAAACACCGTCTAGCAAAAACCTGTTTATTTCTTACATAAATCCCACGCACTCATGTTACAATTACCACTACACAAAATATTGCGCGAATATGAACAAATTAAGTAAATGTATCATAAATATGTCGAGTGAAAAAGTCAGCATTTTTAGCACCAAAATCTCTACTTGTGAAACGCGAAATATACTTTTATCCGTAACGAGAAAGCACGAATTTGAATTCCCTAACAAAATAAAAAGCCGTCTTCGTCTCAAACGTCAAGGAATTTATTTTGGAAAATTAAAAACTGGCAGCTGAAGTCGACAAATATTGTAAAATATTGTAAAACTCCTCGTTGCTTTAAATTGCAGCATATTATGCATGGCACGTTCTTCCGCATTGTTCGTTAAGATTCTTCTGCTGAATTTTATATTATTATAACTTCCAACATGTATACTTTGTACGAAAAAATATTCTTCATGAAAAAGAGGGTGATGTAAAAGTGAAAGTAAACAGTTTGTGATAAACTGTTAAAAGCGGATGATGAATGATACGATATAAAATATAATTTTTAAATAAAATACAGTATTAATCTCACTGATTTCTAAGATAAATGAATAAATACCCATTAAAACGTTTTTAGTATGAACGTATTTTATTTTGTTATTTTTCTCAAAAATTGATATTTATCCCCATTTTTATGGAACACAACAGAGTATAATTCTAACGGAACAATGCAAAGATAAGATGACTTGAGATGATGAACACATGCCGAAAATATGCAAAACAGACAGAAATCACATTCTACAAAAACAGTAACGCTACATTTGAAAACTGTTTATTTAAAACTTACCTTATCGATCCTTATTGAGAGAGTATGCATTGAGTCACAGTTGAAAACCCAGTTAATCGCACTTTCCCCCAAAATATAAAGCAGCACAACACATAGTGTCTACTTGGAGCTTTTCAGGTTTGTTCTACAACACACTCACAAAACTCCAAGGTCTTTCTCTCAACAAGTGTTCACCGCAACAGGCTAAGGAAGACTGGAAGCTGGAGAGCGGTATACCATCAATGTATATGTGTTGTAGTTTGGAACGTAGATGTTGATTTCTTTACTTTTCTCTTTTCCCGTTCAGATTCAAACTTGAAAGCAAAAACTATAACGGTTGTTTGTTGGATTTTTCTCCAGCATCATTTTGATGCGTTTATGAACTCCACAAAATGTAGAATAGAAATGTAGAACAGCTCTCCTTTTTTCTATTTAGTTGGAAAAAAAGTAAAAATCGAAAGTTGTGATTTTCTTGCTTATCTGCTTTGTCAGTATTCTGCTAAGATTTACAGTAACAGATTACGGATCATTAACAGTGGAAGGATGATAGAATATAACAAATCCAAACCATGCAAAGCTTCAGCTTTGTAAATAAAAAGCAAATGCGCAAACACTAAATTAGCGAAAGAGTAACTTTTTATTTACCAAGCGGCTTTAAAATAACACACAAACTTGTGGGTACTTTTGTATTTATACTTTTAATTGGGTTATCCTACAGTTTAATTCCTAGACATTATAAAGGTTCGCCGAGGCCTGTCAAATGTCATAGAACTCTTTGGTGCACGGCTACAGTAACTACTTTGGGAAACTAAAATATACATTTTAAGTCAAAAAGCATTCTTATTTACTGTTGGAAACTTTCAGGAAAGGGTTTTGTGGTGAATAGCAAACTTTCTAATTGACTTGAAAGGTCAGCAGCCGCTGCAAGGCTACATTCTATCATTGCAAACATTACCTATTAAATTGAATTAAATTTTCAGAGAAAATGAATGATATTACTATGTATTATAACCAAATTATTGAACACGGTCTTTTTGTCCTTTCATGTGAGATTAAAATTGCATTTTTGTGAAAGCTGTCGACGCCACTAAGTCTCAAAACATCGTATTCCATATTTGAAGTGGAATCCCAAGCATGGATTTCGATTTCTGCATTTGTAAAACAATTTTTATATTTATTAAGTTCATTACAAGCAAGCTTGACACCAATTTCTATAATGGAGCTATAGCGATGTCATTTGGATGATCTTTCCGTTATATATCATTTAACCACCATTCAAGCTTATGCTGAATTTATCATGGGATGCATTAAAAGTGCAGATTTATTATACAAATAAATTCTGTTAAGTCAAATATTTAGGCAAGTACGTATTCCTAGCTAGTCTCATGTGGTGTAGAATATTGTTACATATCGAGTTAAATTAGATTTCAAAATTGAGACGCATTCAGGCTAGGACTGACGTATAATTAGATTGCTTCCTTTTTATGACTTTCACCAAGGTTGTTGATCAATTCACTGAGTTAAATTATGACAGAGGGATAACTTGGAAGGATACATAATACTGCGCGATTTAGCTTTTAGCCTGGCTGCTTTTCTAGGCACGAGTGAATTCCAGTTAATATATATACTGGCAACCGTTTTTGTTTCTGGTTACAGGGAAAGTGAAAAATAATCCTCAAGTAAACTGTGCCTAAGGAAGAACTCAAGACTAAATCGAAAAGGTAGGATGCTGAGTGGCTGAACATTCTACGAAAGCTACTCGCAAACTTTTTGAAAAATTGGAGTTATTTCAAGTACGGCTTAAATGACGGCAAGGAGACAGCTTAAATAAAGCAGACAGTCTACCAAATGACCTTGATTTTTCCAACCAAAGCTAATATTCGAGAAGTTAAGAAACACAAGGACTAATTTAGAATCTTCAGAAAGCACACCTGTTTTTATGATTAACGACTAGTTTTTCACTCGTGGTTTTGAGAACTAACACTTAGGTTCTTAAAGTTTGCCTCCAGTTTGTATTGGTCCTTAAATTCAGCTTTAGAGACAACTTTCTCCAACAATTGGTCAGCACAGCTCTATGAAAAACGGTAGTTTTTACTAGAGTTTTCAAATAATAAATCGTTCTATAATCAACTAAGTGGTTAAGTCAAACGTTGTTCAATAGTTTCGTAGAATTTCAAACGCGTTATAAATATACTTTCTGGGTAAGCTTTATATAACTGTATGACATGTTATGCTCATGATATCATTGGTTGTAATATTGTTATCACTGCTCTCAGTCTTTAAAAAAAAATTTTATTGGAAAAAATATATCGTCATTTCTGGAGTTTGGAAGTTAGTACATATAAAGAAAGTGATTGCAAACTTTGCATAACTGCTGAAATTTTTGCGTGAGTGAAGCGTGTTATGCTCTTAATAATTTGTTTGCTTTCAATATGAATTGGAAATTTAGTGTATTTAATTAAACTTCACCGGGAATACTTCGCACGTGTTCCAATTTACTCCATCAAACTTTTGCTAACTAAACACGAAATTTAATATTTATGATAAGTTATGGGGAATGTTAGTGATTCTTGCCTCTGCATTTAAATATATTATGGAAAACAATTCAGTATTAAAATAGAAACACAGCGCAATAACCACTGATAATTAAAGTGGTTGCCAAATCTTCGAATGAAATACAAGGTAGAAAAAAATTCAGCTGTTTCTAAAGATGAAATTTCACATAGCTTTACACTAATCTCTAATTGCATTCGAAAACAAGGACAATAACAGCTAAGTTTATGTCCAGCTGGTAATTTTGCTTAAAATGCCTTTGTTTTTTGCTCACTCCATTTACTACTTCTTATGTGTAATTAAACATATTGAAGGAACTACACACTGCGGATAGACGACACAGCATGGATGCATTTTCCCATATAAAATTTATCTTGTTTCATATCTTATTTATCTGCCGAGAGAGATTCTCCTTTATACAGTAATGCGATTTTTTGGAACTTGTATTATATGTATAGATAAAACGTTCCTCCTACTTGCACCTTCAAGATGGGAAGAGAAAACACGAAGCATCCCATAGCTTTCTCCCACTTTTTTTTGTTCAACTGCCCATTTCATCAGTTATTACAAGATTGGGACAAAAACTGCGTGCTATTGAAATTAAAATACGCCCCCAATTTCTTAAAAAACCATTGTTTGCTACTCCTGTTAAAAATAACTTGTTAATACGAAAATATTCCTAACTCAATTGCAGGCTATACTACCTGAATACCTAACATCCCTGCTACAAAATCTTCGGAAATATTCTCTGGGGTAAGGAAACACTGCAATTAAGCATATCATGCTTTAATAAAATCCATTTCTTTGTAAAAGTTTATAATCCTTTTCGGTAAATTAAAAAGATAACAACATTCTGATTCTCATCTCATTGGTCGAGAAAAATCCAACTAAAATAGCGTTTACAATGCAGGCTACAATTGTGAATTTTTTTTGGAATTCTTCATAGATATCCTGCTTTCTGATAACCCGTCTTGTATCTTTGATTATATAACAAACAGAAATTATTCTATACCAAAGCAGTTTTTAAATGGAAAACATGATATACTTGGCTTTCCACAGGAAAACTTGAATATAATGGGCAAGACTATCCCATAATACACTTGAATTCTAAAATGTCAAAAAAACAATTTTTTAGAATAAGGGCATTAAAATAGAGCGATGTTGATACGTCTTACAAAATCTCAATCTCACTGAATAAGGAAGTCAAGACAACTAATTATAGTGACATGTTGTTAGATTTCATTTTTCAAGAAAATTTACAATTTCAGAGAATATTTTTATTGGAGAAATTGGAAATTCAATCTGTTCAGTTCTACAGTGAACGAGACAGTGATATGATTGCAAAGCCCGTTATTGCAATTGACAACTGAATTGGTTTACCAGGAAAAATAATATTCATGAAAAGATGGAAATTCAAATTTATTCAAATATCAGTATGTCCTTCATTCAGATAGATTTGAAGTTCTATATAAATTGTATGTAAGCATGTAAATGCCGTCAAATTGAGGAAATCTCTTACTGTGTGAATATTTGATGAACTGATATAGCAAGGTTATTATGCAAACTTCAAATAAATAAAGTTGAAGAAGTGTGGGATTTATTGAAGATATAACTTCATCTCTTTACAAGCTTCTTATTGATAATGATAACGATTAACAAGTTATAATACGTTTTGTGTTATTTAATGGTAATGTACTTGTAAAACTAGGTTCGGTCACAGCAGAAAAGCTGATTTTCCCAAACACGTTAACTTTAACTACGAAATTGCTGTCTGAGGTGATCAAAAAAGTAGGACAAAATCAATACTGCTGTGTACATGACAATCCTTTGTGGAAGTTTGCTGACTCAAAGTAAATATAGCTAAGACATGGTTTAATACTTCAACACTACAAAATCCCTCAAAATGGAATTGTTCAACACGAAATAAAAGCTTCTGCTAACGTTTCAGGTTGGAGGTTACTTTTTGCAAACGCGAGTGACTTGTGTAGAGAAAATGAATCATGTATCAAAAAGAATTCTTGTTGACACAATACGCATTACAACATATTTCTAACTTGATGCAAAACCAGCTAACATTATTGTGTTGAACTGGGATTTTGGGGCTTCCTACAAATTCTACGAAATGAAGCAATTTCATTTTCGTTGGCAGAAAGAGCAAAGGAAGCGCTAGACTTTTCCCTCGAGAGGTACTTACAGCCTGGAAGAAACCGAATCACGACAATTTCATCTATAACGTATCTGTGTCAAAGTGGTAGAATGGTGATGATGATTACAAGTGAGTGGCTCTCCTACAATATTGTTCTCTTGTTTGCCTTTTACGGGTTAAGAGTCAAATTCAAAATCACAAAACTTGTTCCTTTAGTTCCCGTAATCGAATTTTGGTTGTGTAAAGACGCACATTTTCCTGCGGAAGACTTTACGGAAGGCTTACGAAAACCATGCAGATCGTGAGAGAATGGCATTTCATGTCAAATCCTTTGATGGCATATATTTTACTCGAGTCCAACCTGTTTTTCGTCCAGGATTTCAATTTATTATGAACTGTTCAACGGAAGCGTTTTCAATAAATGTTCATACTATCTATCTTATACATTAAAAATAGAAAGCGTTATTTAGATATTCCAATTTAATAACTGAAGGGAGAAGTTAAAGCAAGTAACCAATTAAAATATTGAAACAACAGAAAAATGATTCATTCTGAGAGAGTTCTTTTAATAAACCATTGTATTTTTAATATTGGTTTGGAAGTCAATAGTCGTTCTATGTATTATTCTACAATCTCTTCTTTTGCGTCTATACGGCTCTTCCATTTCAAAAATATTAATAGCCCACTTAACCTAGTACATCATGGCCGAGATCTCGAGAGATAGAAAAAGTCTGGAATTACCTACAACAATGGTAAGTCGCACTTTCCCCAAAAAGTGCATTAGCATAGGTTTACGCGGAGCTTTCCCGGTTCGTTCTAAAAACACAGTCGTAAAATGTGGAAAGTTTTATCTCAACAAGCGTTTACCGTAACAGACTACGGAAACCGAAAGCTGATAAGTTGGATACCACCAATATCTACGTGTTGATATGTGAAGTGGAAAGGTTTATTCCTTTATGGGATTTCCTCTTCATGGTTCAATCTAAAAGGAACAAGAGTAGTTGTTTTTTTCTGCTATCGTTTCTAGGAAAGTATGACGTGCACAATAGGTACAGTAAATGAAAAGTACTTTCATGGTCGACTGATTTGGGAGTGTTCTAAATGGTACACATATTATTCAATGTTTTTTGTACCTTTATTTTCATCATATTTCCAAAATGTTGCTGTAAATAACGTGGAAATTGACTGCCTCATTAAGTTTGAGCCAATGTTACCTGATTTCTTATTGCAATTATTAGCCTGGTTGAAATAACAGTCTGAATTCCATACCACTTTCGCTTTCATTGTTTCAATTTATTCATTAATATTTGTAATAACAATCCATGCAGATTGAGTTTATGCAGAAGCGACTGACTTCAGGTTTCATTCCGAATTTATTTGCACAGGTTGGAGAAATTGCAGTGAATATTTTTTCAAAGAAACTCCATTAATGTTTTTTTAAACAGAGCGAATAGTGGAAGATGATAGATCTGCGAGTACTAATTTTATTTTAATTCCATTTTCTCTAGCTTAAAAAATCCTGAATTTGTAAGAAGGTTTAGAAGTTCAAAAAAATCAGGATCTTTGAAGTAATGTTACTCTGTCAAGAGTAACATTACCATTTTGCCATTGCCATTTTAGGGCTTAATTGAATTAATTTTTTCATTAAACACTGCGACATTTGCGAACATCAGTTTTGATAATGTGTTGAAAATCGTTAAAGATATTAAAATCCGGCAGGCATAAACGAAGTGTCATACAAAAAGTCATGTTGTTTTAAACATGGCTGCAGAATCTTCCACATGTTATGCGAACTAAATTGTCAAGTTCTGCAAGAGTGGAACAGGTGTTGCATGTATTTACTGCCTATTGAGCATCCACGGCGGTATAAACGCAGCACAGATCGAGTGCAATTTCACATGACATACCAATTCCAAACTCGCCAGATTCAGGTGAAATAAATATACCTGTACAAGGCAAACGTGATTCGAGGTACGCAGGTAAAGTAGTAATTCAATAGAGGGAGAACGGATTGCCGTCATCATGTAAGCAAATAACATAAGCATAATACATTTACATGATTTACAAAGGCAATTGGTGGATTTAAATTAAAAACATGTGGTATTAAATTTGTAACAACAGGACAAACGGCAAAGTAGCTGGACATTGGGAAAGCAAATACGTAATCACTAAGGAATTTGGTGCACAGAGGAAAAACGGTGTTCCCCACCTATCCAACATGCCTCCAATGAACGAAGAAGAGTAAGTAGTAACAAAACTAAAAAACTACGTGCACCTTGATTAACAAGTGAATCCTTTCTATAATGCACGAAAGGAAATGAGGAGACTGGACCTGGCTGGCCTTACCGACAAACTGACGGATGTTTACGTGATAAAGATGGTATTTAAACAGATAAATCGACTCTGCTTATATTACCCAAAAAGTGATGGCACCCGAATTCTTTACGTGATGGGAGGATGGTTCAACTTTAAGCGGTGTGAAAAATCACGTACAAAAAAGGAGCTGCCGGGTGAATAGGAATTAGATATTCTACGTTTTTCAATGCTAGAGCATGATATCACCTTCATACCGATATTTTTCATGTGGATGTGCTGGAAGAATCCTAAAAAGCTAAGCGGCCTTATAAATCAGGATTCACATGCAGGATTGCTCTATATTAGAGGCACAACCGCCCGCTATTTTGATTCCCACCTGGTGGAAAGGGGTCCATTGAAACGGCATTGCGAATGGCCAGCATTGAATAAAAATACACCTCGACTCCTGCGAAAGATATGGCCTATGGCGATGCAAAACTTTAATTATTGGCGCTTTGCAAGAGCTTCTCGGTAAGTGAATAAATGATAATAAAAGTACCCATTAGAGAAAAATAATGAGTCCCTTTATTTCACAGGTTAGCTGATGGATGCGCTGTTGTAGTACTGTGGGTGATGTATCAAATTGTCCTAGACACCATACCTAACGATGAAGAATTAATGGATCCAACAGATAATCACGTCATGTTTCTGGACTTCACACACTCCGTGATAAGACGGTTGGGAGCAACAGTTAATGAAAAAGAATTGTTTCAAATGTGTCCAAAGTGGAGAAAATTGGTGGAAATACCCGTGTTTGCCCATTATGATAGGTGGTGACAAAACTTTTTTTTAAATGGTATACAATCCAAAAAAGAAAAACTGGCATATTACCCTAGTAGTAAATGCAATGAGGAAACTATGTATCTAAGTTTTAAAAACAAATTATGGGAATTTTTTTCAACAGTCAATAGAAAACGATTTAGGCTTCGGATGCATGCATACCACAAAATGCAGCATGCGCTATACATGAGAGACTTACCGCAACAAAGGCTGGATTTGATAACTGATTTAATTTCTCTTTAATACAAATGTACAAGGGACAAAATATTTCATTACTTAACAACAACTAATTACCTAAAATAAACCCTAGTGAATAAATAAATCAAAACTACTACCTGTACTTATAATACTCGTATAGGCTACTGTTACAAATTATTACTACACCCTTGCCATAATTTTATTTAAAAATTGTATACTATCTTCACAAAACCACCAAAACTCACCAAACAACAATGTTATACTATAAAAATTAAATTAGTAAAACAGAAAAAATCACAATTACATCATTTTCAATACAGAGTTTAAGAGTGCATAAATTGGGACAAAACGCGAAAATTGCCAGCAAATGTGGCAAACAAGGGTAAAGAAGATCCAGATTCTTACTTCGTTCACTCATCTCATCTAATATCTTTGTTTGTGCATATAGTACCTTGAATTTTTTGTATATCATGCTGCTTTAGTCCACTCATTGCATCGAGACGACTCAAAACGAAATAGATTCCTGAGCAAGCACAAGGCCACTCCTCGTTTTTAATCAAACTTAAAACAAAACTAGATTAAATTTATAAGTTTTCAAAATTCAAAATGTCTGGCTTAAGCCAATTTATATTTAACAGGGGTCCTCCGACGACAATTCCATCTTCCGCAAAAACATATTCTGGATCTATGTTTGCCGTGCGGTAATATTATTAAAATATTGTAATATATGATCAGAGTAGATGTCATATAACAGTAAATCAATTATTTTTATAAATATATTTTAATTGATAAGTTATTTACAGGTTTTTTATCAAGAAGCCAGTTTTTCTATCAAAAATCGGGTTTTTTGGCCCCTGCTTGGAAAGCGTTGCTGCGGGATGTGCTATTCTGCCTTCGGCACACAATAAACATGGAAACATGATCAACTTGTTTGTGCGGCTGGAAATCGTCCAGTCAATGTATGACGACCTTCGAATTCCGGAGAGTCAGTTGTAGGTTTTTGAGTGGATGAGGATGTTCGAAATAAGAATTTCGACTGAAGGACCAGCAAGAAAAGTGTTCGTTTTGTCCTTACCGCGTGAGGTCAGGATTCCCTCCGGAATTCTTGTGGATCTAAAGTTCGAACTTCTTGTAAGTTTACATTCAATTAACAAAGATAGTTGCCTTTGTTGTATAAACCCAACAACCGAGAAAGCCTAAATAATTTTTAAAAGGGACGAGATCAAGAGATACGCTTCTTCCGTCTCCCAGACAGCCATCCAGCTTTTGTGCGAGAGCTGCATGAAGAAAGCGGTGTTCAGTGGACGTTTCTACAATCGACCAAACAACTTTCAACGTTTTATTATAAAGTTGAAACACCTGAGCCTTACGAAAAAAGTGGGGAAACTATTTCAATCTGTGCGAATCCTGACGGAAATTCCAGCTATTCTCCAGGAAGTTCAAATTACGGATCAGCTTGTTTTAAACCATCAGCAATGAATACTGGCCCAAGTGATGAAGAGGAAGGGTCTCTGGACCCATTTGAAAATGGAAATCCTTTCATTTCCGCCTCTTTGCCAATTGAAACTGTGGAAGCAGATGGGTAGATTTTCGAGTGATTTTGGATGGAATACTTAAAATATCCTTGCATAGCAAATCCACATCACTGGATGAAAACCTGTGATCCAATAAAAGTAAAAACGGTAACTTTAATCAGTAACATCGTTTTTAGTGGGATTTAGTTTTACGAATAAAGATTCTACCTAGATAGAAACGTAGATTTCTAAATAGAGTTATCAGAGTCCACAATATGTGGTAAATTTGTTGCTCCAAAAACAAGAACCTGCTTACAAGGAGTTAGTAAGTTGAACTTCCTAAACATATTCATCTCAACGATAAACTGATTTATCTCTTAATTCTTGTGCTCGCTCTTGGAACTTTGGCGACCAGGAAACATTCCTTCCATTTCTTCTTAAACAAAGTAGACAAGTAATGAAGCTTCTGTTTAAAATAGCGAATACCTACCGAAAAAATTAAAGCTGGGGAGTTCTCAGTGGCAACAGAAAAAATTGCAAGAACCTGGAGCAAATTATCTCCACCCATGGAACTGGCATACGTTGCGTTTTTATGTTTAGCAGATTGTATCCCAACTCTGAGGCAACTGCTCCAGCATAAATGGATTTTCCTTCAGAAAATTTCCCATAAAAAGTTCAACAATGACACAAGTAATGCGATGAATATAACGTCTGTTTGTAATCTTGTTACCTGTTCCGAGCGCTCCAATTAGCATAAGACATGTCTTCACAGTCGGCCCCGACATTAAAATATCGTTAGCTGTGATTTTATTTAGCCGCGGGAGATCATACTCCTCTTTTTAACTCTTCCTTTATGTCACTGTATCCGATTATTGTGTCAAAACAGGCAAACTCTCCTGTTGGCACTGACATATCCTTCAGTAATTCTTCAACCATAGGTGCAAATTTGACAACGTCGGCTCGTTTACAGCAGGTTTTTTTCGGTTTTCATTAGAACTTCAACATTGAAGTCGCCCATACTTTCTGTGAAAAGTTTGTCACCAGTCTGCTGCAAGATTGACTCAAGCTGATTCACGTTAGAGAGTAATCTGGCAGCCTCGTCTGAAATGAGATTTTTTTCTGCTTCTGTGTCTGCTACCTCGTAACCTAAAATTGGAAAACATGAAATATATAAATATATAATATGCAATGAATCAAAATGTAATCACATCGTAATATAGCTTATTAAAGCATATTATAATTCCAAGTTGAAAAAGTCAGTACTTGCATTGACGACGATTTTCAAGAAGCCAAACGTGTAGTGAATGGGATGAACTTAAAAGTTGGTTTCTGTACTCGAGATTTGCAATTTTAACAGTTGAAAACTCTTGTAGTGCTAAAACTTTAAAGATGTGCTTTTCCACAATTGTAGAATCCAAATCGGTCACTGGAACCAAGAATGATTCGCCAACATTGATATTTCACTCCATTTCACAATTGGATGTATCTCTAAATGTATCACTCATTTTGAACGCTGGTTATTGTCTGATAAAATATTTTGTTACTTTTTTCAACAGTTTAATAACGATGAGACAAATGATTTTTCTCGTGGGTATGTTTGTGGTTAAGAGCGTGAGGCACATTATAATTCAACTAAAAACAATCAATCTATTCAAGTCGAAGAATCAAAAAATTGAATACCAACATCA
This sequence comes from Orchesella bifasciata, assembly GCA_034697805.1. Lineage (NCBI taxonomy): Eukaryota > Metazoa > Arthropoda > Collembola > Entomobryomorpha > Orchesellidae > Orchesella > Orchesella bifasciata. Next base: position 21,921 of record JAQGAP010000362.1, on the reverse strand, counting down.
GCAGGAACAATTGAGATACATTCTCGCGCATTTGTTACGGACACGGTGGATCACTTTTACGAGTCTCTGAAGGAAAAGCTACAGGAACAAATAACTGAGCCGTTACCGGGAAAAGGACGGGCTTCTCCATTAACGCTCATCATGGATAAATATACTGCAAATCAAAAAACATATGATGTCGCCGGAGTCAATGCCTGGTCTAATAGAAAACTTACTACTTTTTTAGGTATAATTTTTTCCATATTATATCTGCCTTAGAGAAACGTAACAAACAGCGAGAAATGCTTTTAAAATCAATACCCAAGTTGGTTTCTGTTCTATTGAGATGATAGTTTAAGACTAGAAGTTACTTCAGGTATGTAGCTACGTAACAGGTTTGTTCTAACTTTTCCATTTTCCTACCTTATCTTTTCTTGTCTAACTTCTACTACCAAAAAATCCAAACTGCAAATGCTGAGGGTATAAACTCTTCCGTATTATATCTGCCACAGAACAACGAAAGGGACAATGAAAAATGATTTTAAAAGTTAGCCTCATGTAGTTTGTGTTCCATTGAGATGAAATTTTAAGAGTAGAATAAACTTCGGATATACAGCTACAACCTTTTCATTCTCCTACTTCATCTTTTCCTGTCTAACATTCTTTGTATATCACAATATACAAGCTTGAACTCTTCCGAAAAGGAAACCTTTAAACTGTCACCTAACTAAAAACATATCGTACTAATAATAGTCTCAAATTTATCGAAAGCCAAATGTTGAGTTACTTTATAACATTTTTATTATTAATTTAAGTCCGAGCAGTATTCAATTCATATCCGAGATGTCTCAGCCAGAGCCGAACGCATAATGCTTTTCTGCAACTTCAATTAAGTGTATGCCGTCACAGTGGTTTTAGAAAAAAAGTTTGCAAATAAGTTAAATGAAGTATAGAAAAAATTATTACAGGTATTTTGTAATATCTTCTAAATCCCCAATATATTGGTGGTGAAGAGCCATAAACTAATGAAATGTTAAACCTATATTGTTATCAGACGCCACACTACCAGCAAATCTGTAACCCTATCAATGCCCTCGTCAAGATTTACTATGTGCGCTAAAGGGATAACCTCAATCCTGATAAATGTTACGTAGAGTTTAGGGATTTAGGCATTTTAGGCTTTATATCAATTATAAATATGTATATGCCAGATGTTACTATGCAAAAGGAGAATTGACTTCGTAAGTAAATGAAAAGAGCGAAAGGAGGCTTGAACAGTTAGAGAACAAGTTTGCACTGCACTTTATCTCTCTCGACTGATACCAGTTCGAGGTTACACACACATTACATACAAAAAGTAAAATAAAATAAAATATTTATCAAACAAGGCATGCAAATACTGAAGGATTTTGCATGCTTTCGTATCATTGAACGTATTACATGTTATGTCGCAAGCACCAAGCTTGCACATATTATGAGCCCATTAGCTTTACACTGTATATTGAATTCACATCATATAAATGTATATCATAATATATAAGACCTAAAACATCCAACACACTCAAACGATAAAGTAGTATATTTTATCTTGCAAAACATTTATCAACAAATGAGTAACAAAATACAAATACAAAATGAACATAAAATTGTTAACATTATGTCTGTAACAATGAATACAAAATAAAAATGAAAATGAATAAAAAATGAATAAAAACACAAACTATTCTAACTACTTTTCCTACTTTTATGATGGGCAACTCTATGAGATGACGATGATGTTGATGAGGAACGATGAGCGGCTTCAAAGAGGATATCTGTGGAAAACTGCATACAATAATAATGGGAATTTAGACCTGTCTCGACTTTGAACAAACAAAAAGCCACACAAAATTTCAGACATTTGACCTAATATGAATGTTATTAACAAGATGCAACTGCAAGTGATGTGAAAGTAGTGCATGCTATGCTTTATGCATAAGAGGATGCACAACTGCAGCAGTGCATTTGGCTTGGTAAAGGTAGCGAGTGCGGTTCTTTTTTTACCATATGCACACAGCTGCATCAGCTTGCAACAGAGGGCCAGCTGATGCAGTTGGTGTTTTAAAACAGGTTTATTGGAGGTTTTGCCGGTTGGGATAGGTCGGCAACGGCATAAATTAATTAATTTCAAGGACTTTGACGATGCTTAACCGCTCGTTGGACTATCTTCTCCTATTATACACAGAGGCAAAAAAAATCGCTCTCACAGAAGCCTACAAAGAGGCAGTGTACTTAGGCAAGAGCAAACACAAAGCCGTACGCTACTTATCGATAACTCTTTGCTGTAAAAGAAATCGAAATAGTGCACGTGCTTACCCAAAAACTACGAGCAGACCTATTGACAAAAGCGCTGGTGAGGTCAACGTACGAAAACCAGCTGCAGATGTTCTACATGAAGAACTTGCTACCCAATCCTGATAATGATGATGCAGAGCAGTCCACTCCATTAAACAGGCTTACAAGATTTTCCATGTTTTCTTACCTGCCCATGCTCTTCCTCTTGGCTCTCGTATCCAATGTATCAACAATCAGCAGCTGCACCAAGGTTCCAGTACTTTGGAGAAAATATCCCAAATGTTCAAAATCAACAATGTTCATTACAACAGGAGTACCGTCAAGCTGAAATTTCATGAGATTTTGAAACCAATGCGGACTTCCAAAACCAACTGGTGAACTCTTTCAAGATGACGATTAGAAATCCTTTCTAATGAGCAGCGCTAAAAAACCATCCCAGGACTGGACATAGCCACAATGGCACCGCTGAGTACTACACACCTCTATTATTCCTTGCACAATTTCATCACGGTCCTTACCACCAGTCTCCTTCTAATAACTGCATATAAGATTCATCTACTACACATGCGAAGCAAGGCATCCAAGTTGGAGGTGGAAGCCATGCCCCTAAATGCAATCTCCGTGGATGGACAACAATAATACTTTTTCATTTTAATTTTGAATTTTATTATACACATTTAATTAATTACAAAAATTGCAAGAAATAGGTATGCTGGAATGTAAGATATAATTACTATTAAGATTTATGTATCTATTATTGGTATGTAAAGACAGTTTGTCCGACTTTCGTTTTCCACACTTCCTTGGTATGAAACCTTGGTATGACATAACTTTATGACACTTCGCCCTAGTTTAGACTAAACTAAACAAGGGCAATCCTCGCATAATCCAATTTTCTCTTCCTATTAATATAATATCAATGTCACATTTACCTGTATATAATATTCGTCCGTATGACTAATAAAATCAGTCTTTCCCACGATACCTTTTCTCTCGATTGAGATACGTTTGTCCTCTTTTTTCATCTCCTTACAGGTATATTGGAAAATTCAAACCTTGACGTGAATCAGACACTGATTTGTATCTTTTTATAAAAATAGAACATTCGTGACAAATAAAAATTTGATTGTTGTCCTTACGTTTTCGTCACTGGATATAAACTGAATAAAATATTATGAAAAGAATATATGCCAAGCTCAAGTAGCTCAATCTACCAAAATAAAATCAAAAGTTATCGATGAAGAGTTCAGAATGAAGATTATCAGAGTTATCTTCCTTTTAAACATAAAAATCTGTTAACATGGTCAAAATTTAATGACAAATATAGGTTTTAAAAAACTTGGCTTGTCTCACTTTCCCCAGAAAACGAATAAAAAGAACCTCAGCATTATATTGTTTTTTTAAATGATTCTGTTTGAAGTTTTGGTTGATTCTACAAAAAAGTTACGAAGCCCGGTGGTTTTATTAAAGCGACCAAAAACTACAAAGAAACCCAAGAGACACAAATTCGATGTACAGCCTTGCAATCATCATGAACCCAATTTAGTAGTTTTGAATACAAATTTATTCATTCAGTCATTTTTTTTCAAACCATGAATGAAACATTCCAGATCCAGAAAATCCCATCGGAACATTCAAAATGAAGCTTCGAAAACATAATAACTATGCTTTCCCAACAATTCTTGAGGTTCTTGAGGGATCACATTCTCAGCGCGGTAAACAGTCTCCTACGTAGAAAAGTGTGCTGAATACAGCCTATATAGTGTTGCTGAAAATGTGATCCCGAGGCGCTTTAAAAATAAACTTTTGTCCAAAAACCCTAGTTTTTCCCGGTCTTTTTGCAAAATTTTGTTTATACAGCGGACCACGCCCATAAAAATGAGCCAACGAGTATTGTATCAGAAAGGGCACCAAATTCTGAGTATACAACATGAAAACCGTTTACGAATTATGACGTTTAAAATTCTTGCAAAAAAAATCATCAAAATTCAGTATGGCCAGCATTTGGTGTTATCGTCGCAGTGTGCGAAGGCCTAACCAGTTCCAAAACTACATATCTTTCTTTACACACGTATTTGGTTCAGTGATTTGGCCATAGCATTATAATGCAAAAAATCATCCCTCTTGAGACATAAAGATCTGCTACGAAGTAGAAAGCTGACTAGAAATTTCGAGGCCCAAATATAGGAAAGTAGAATGGTTCCTGGTTCCATATATTAATGTAAGGTGTAAAGTGATCTGGTTTTGGTCTGTGTGGCATCTGGAACCATAGAACAATTGTCTTCAAATGATCGATGCAGTAGCAACAGTTTTCTTTCATTTTAGTTATATGAGTTATCTCCGGCAAATCTTATGTAACCAACTCTAAACAAGCACACACTGCTCCTCACAAGTGCGTCTCAAGTCAAGTCTCAAGTGTGCAAAGAGCGTGGGATCATGTATGCCAACATTATGTTTCAATACGTGTTTTTGATGGTAAAAGCGGCTTTTATAAGAAAAGTTGGATGGCAGAGTCGCATATATTTTAAATATGAATTATCAAGCCTGCCAAACTGTTGTCGAAAGTTATACCTAATATCCCACAAGGAAAGGTATTATCAAAATGAGTCTGTTTTTATGAGATGACATGAGCAGGCATTGACAATACAATTTATTTATTGAAGAAGTGAGCGATAACAAGATTGAATGTCAACTGTTTTTATAAATCAAACAAGCGCAGTGAGAAGCTATATTCACCACTGTGATTTCACTGGTGATTTCTTAAAGGTAAATATAAATGGTTCAATTTTCAATACTCTCTGCAAATTGGTCTGCAATTCACTATTTTATTTTAATAATCATCTTGTTTTGAATTTCCACTTATAGGAGACGACAAGAGAAATTCTCTTCTCTTCATCCTCTTCTTCAATGTTTGTAAAGCGAGTACACTTGAGTACCGTGTGAATATATTAGATTTAAGTCTTTGAAAACTTTCTTCCACGCAAACACTTTTAATTGAAAAGAAAACTTTTCATTTAAGAAAAATTATTTTAAAAGCTTCTGTTATCTTTTAATCATAGTTAGTGGTAAACCAATCAATTTCAAAAGTAGATCCGTTAAAAATGCATTTTGGCATCTATATTTCAACGATAAAATGTGCATGTACTGAAAACACTTGAACTTTGAGAGATGAAAGTAGTGATGTTTCGGCGAAATTTTATTGGAATTTGGCCTTCAAAATTGCTAATGATTCATCTCCCGTTGTTTTACACGAATAAAATAAAATTAGGGAATACATATAAAACCAAGGCGACAGTCTAACCTGCAGTTTGAGTTTGCTTGGATGAAACGATACAGACAAACATCGTATTTCATGCAATTTTCTCACAGCAAGTAAGCAAACAGGGCTGTAGCAAACGCTGGATTTATACTCTAGGTGAGTTCCCCGAGGTGAATGAGTGTGACCAATTAATGATCTCGCACATTAGGAACCCGGTATGCGATTAAACAATGTAGTACAAGTTTTACTTTTTGAGTAGCATTGAGTAACAAATTCAATCTATTTCAGACTTCGCCAAGTTGCTTAAGCGAATTGAGTAAAAGTAGCCTAAATCTTTGCCCTATACAATATGTCACACTTCCAGAATTTATTTCATCAAGTAATTTTTACACTCCGCTGGCAACATTTTAGTCAATGTTGAGTAGATTGAGATGAGAAATGTTGAGAATATGTGTTTAAAATAAAGAAACTATATAGGCTAGACATTGTCATTTGCACGCACCTAAAAACAAAATGATTTCAAGACGGTCTAGACGGAACTTTCCAATATATTTACAGAAAACGGAAAACATGCGGAAATTCATGTACCACAGCGATGAATTGACTTTAAAATTCCAAGGTTTTACAGACAATTTGCGAAGTCAATTTATCAGACTTGATGCCAAAACTAATAGATGTTGTACACCTCGACCTGGACTCAAATCTCTACATGAAGTTATTTAAACTATTCCATTCCCAAAAAATCACAAGACTCAACCCACCTAAATCAACCTTATTGAAGGAGAAAGCATTTATTCGCGCTTTAAAAACTAGTTAGCAGGCCTTTCCCCAAAAATACATCAGAACATCACACGGCTTTGACATACAAAAAGTTTATGCTTTGAGCTTTTATGGCTGATTCTAAAACACTCACAAAATCGGAAAGTTTTTCTCTCCACAAGTGAAGTAAACGAGTGCAACTCTCCACGGCAAAATGTCACGAAAAACTGGAATCTGGCAAGTGCTATACCATCAATCAATGTGTTCATAAGTATTATGCACTAACTATTTTTAGCTCTCGTTTCCTTTCCACACGTCAACATGGAAGATGAGCAAAGTGGAGCTTTGTTTTTAGATTTCATTCAGTATTACATTGATGTTTTAAGTATATGTTACAATGTATTGGCTTATCATCACAGTATGCATAAAAGGCATATTATTAAATCTAAATTCAAATGCGGTTTCAATAATCTCGAAAATGCTACCACTGCAAACGGAACAATTAATTTACTACTGGTCTATGAAAGGAAATTCAATCCTCGCGTTAATTTCATGTTTTTCGTCCATATGCCTGAACAGTTGCTGTTGTGTAATTACAGAGATACGTAAATTAGCTTTTTCAAAAGCATTTCTGAAAAGATAAATAATCAATGTTAAATTTCCCATTGGAAAATGAAGCTGAAAAAAAAAACACTCACGTTTGCATGTAAATATAACAGATTCGTTTGACTCCACGGAGAAATAATTGCACCATAAAGATATCAGTAAAATCACTGATCCAAATATGTCATTAATGAAATGGATAATATTACCTCTGTCAATTAAATAGGATTCATTTTCCATACGATATGATGACGACTGTCAAAAAGTACTTTGTTTACATTTGACTTAATATTTTCATTGAAGTATACATTTACTCCTCGTTCGTGTTGAGATTTGAAAGTGCTAATTTTATGTTTTCGGTTTATCCATGAGGAATTATATTTGTCATCGTTTTAAATATTCTTGCAGTCGGACACAGCTTACTCTGATATTTTTTAACACACGCGTGTATGTTGATGTACATTTTGTACTTTTCCTGCTCGCAGTTACAGCAATCTGTAGATTAGGTTAATATGCTTTATATTTGATGAATATACGTCAACAGAGTTTATTTCAAGTAACTGGGATTTGTTAACATTTAATTTTATTCTTAGTTTAATCTTAAACCTAATTTACAAAGGTAGAATAATAAATAATATAACCCAAACATTTTTTTTGTTATAATCATCTATTTAAATTGAATAAACTAGTGGAAAAAGATATCTTTGCATTAAACTAAACAAATTTCTCTATTTATCATGCTTACGTTTTATTCCTAAAACGGGTCCATTTTTCAAACAGTTTTCTAGCGTCTTCCTCTGTCCGGCCCAGCCCTTTTCAACGTTGTAATTGTATTTTTCCAGTTGTCTTATTTTAACATTATAATCAGATGCAAGAACTTGCATCCTCTTTTTCATGTCATCCAACCCTTTCTCGGCATTTGTCAACTCACCTTTACAATTCTCAAATGATTCTGTTTTTTCATTTATTTGGTGATTCAGTTCATCATTGGTAGCCTTAAGGTTTTGCAAACACTTGCTCAAATCCTGACAAACTTCCCTCTCAATTTTTAGCTCTTTCTTGCACTCATTCAAATCTTGAGTGGTTTTTTCTAGGCTGGCCACCTTCTCCCGCAGCTGGGCTTGTATTTCATCCATTTGTTGCTGATAATTTAGACCTTGAGTCTTCCTGACAGTTTTCGGTTTCTTGATTAAAGACTGTGTTCCGTTTTGTTCCTGTTGACAACGTTCTGAGCGGATAAGACGGTTCTGCAAAATCGCACACTCCGTCCTCAATCCTGAGTTTAGCAAGGATAGTTCTTGAACCTGAGTCGTAAGCTGTCGATTGTGCGCAATCTGTTCAAGCTCTGCTTTTACCTCTGTCATTTTATTTTCGTGGTGGTTGTTCCGTTCAACTTGTAACGCTGCGTTTTCATCCTTAAGCTTCTGGATAGTGGATTTAAGGTCGGAGATTTCTGCAGTTGTTTCGGCCACAAATTTTAAATGCCTTTCGTTGCATTGAACAGCAACTCTTTTGCCAAATTCCCATTGTATCCTATCAATCGTTGGAAGAATTGAGTTGAGAGCGTTGCAAATTTCCTGAAAAGCCCCGTTAGAAAGCAGGTTGAAGTGGTCGTCGCTAATTAGGGTGGAATTATTAACACAATTTTGTGTCTCTGGATTGAAATTTTCAAGAAGGTTGGGTGTATTGTCCATTTTAAGTGCAAAATTAAATATAAATGAGCATAGTAGGAATATTTAATACAAAAATATTACTCCCAGCAAAGATCTCAATTCAGTTTGGGATGGGAATTGATTGACGTTGATACACTAATTGTCTGACGTAAGCGTATAACAATAAAATTTTATTGACCATTAAAGCGTGCAGCACTTTGCTTTATGATGCACGCGCTGGGCTTAATTTAAGTTTTATGTTCAAGGTTGAACGATTTATCTGTCTACCTTTTGATGTGGAGTGAAGTGAGCCATGCGATTAAAGAATTGGCAGATTTTAGTGTAAAATGTTGATTTAGAAACGGTGAAACTCAGCGCTTTAAATACATAATTTTTTACCATTTACTACAATTTACTTTAGTCCCCAACAAAACATTTATTATAGGCCTACAAAAGTCGGATATTTTGGAAATAAATTATCTGCTCGATATATTGATATCCGACCGCTAAGTATCGTGAAATCTTAGTCTGAAATCTTGTCTTGGGAGTATTCACAACCTTACAATTGTCATCTAACCAATATAGGTATGCAGGGAGAAATAATTCTTTCATTTCCAACCAAACCAAAAAAAGAACACCATCAATCTAGTAGAAACGATCAAAAGTCGCTTCCGAATGCATAGCAACTTTGCTTTCCAAACAAAGATTTAGGCAGAAATGTATTCTCACAGTTTTGTTTGGTAAAAAATTAGCGCGCGAGTTTTACTCTAGCATAGTAAACCCCCCACCGTTAGTAAAAAGGGTTTCTTTCTTGCATTCTTTATTATTTTGCTGATGCTATATTATATTACTAAACGTTTTGCCCTTACAACAGGCAACAACATTGTAAGCACACCCTTTCCGAATTAATGGCTAATATCACTTCAGCAATATGCCTTTATTTACAAAATTTACCTAAGCATATGTGTACATAAGCAGAATGACGAGAGTAGGGTATCGTGATTCACAAAACTGAAAGCTTTTTACGCAACAGTTCACTTTCGCTTTGTTTATATGAAGCAAGTCTAGGGGCACAAAATTGTCAAACACCCACGGTTAATTTTTCTTTTCCGAGGAGAAGACTGATTTACTCAATCTCAAAAACGTACCATATAAAATTTCTCAAGTTCTCAAATGTGTAAGAAATGTGGAACAAAATCAATACAACATATCCGGGTTTAAACAAACATGCAAGCAGAAGGATGCCGTTTGCAAACAGATATACGATCCCAACGTTCCAACTATGAAACATACTTGTTTCTTTTCAATGTTCTGCTTAGATCTTTCATCACTGTATTTCCCGTGTTTAGGTAAAAAAAGGTACACTGTTGAAACCAAATTCAAACGAGTTTCAATAATCTCAAAAACGCAGGAGCTACAAACGGAAAACTATTAATTTACTAATTGCTCATAAAAGAAAATATTTTATTACTATTACATTTTCCTTCCAACAAATCAACTGGATTGTCAGTGTAAATCGGTTCAGAAACGATTTCTTTCTTACATAATAGTGATGTCAAATGTTAGGAAAAAGACATCACTTTCACCCGCATCATTGACTTTATCAGACAAAGCCGATATCCATTTACCAGTTGGAATTCAAATTTAAACCATTTAGGCGCAGCTGGTGCGTTTCTAAACAAGTCTCCCAATTCCCTTCAGATGTCAAACTTTTTATTTTTACACCAAGAATTTTCAAGCTAACAGTTGCTTGTACATGAAAACCGAATGAAAAATATGGGGGAAGCAAAGTAAGTTAAGAATTTTTCTTCGCTTCTTTCTCCGTTACAACAAAAGCATAGATTTTGTGTCTTTATCAGAAATGAGATATAGAATGGCTTGTCATTTATGCAGTTAAAGTTGGTTTCCCTTCCGTACATTTGAATATCGCATCACTCCAAGCTATTGCCGATTATTGAGAGACTTGGATCAATTGTCAAGTCTGAGAAGTAAACCAGAAAACAAGATATAAAACTCCTCCACTTTCCAGCAAGAAGTATACTTGATACAGTGTAGATTTTAATATCAACATAGACAAGGAATAGTTGCGTGTGTTCGTTGCGACAGCTCTTGAGTAAGAGTGACAGTAACATCATGAAAAAATTGCTACCGAAATCAAGAACAGAATCGGTAGACCAAATAGAAGGCACTGCTTGTGAAACATCTATGCTTTATCGTTGTCTTGATCTTTTCTGAATGATATGTCTTCCTTGCGAATCAAAAGGTTTCGCTTGGCTGGAACAAAATGGTTTTGTTTGTGTAACATGCAGTAAAAACGAATCGATATATGTAGGAGGTAAGGCTGTCTAAAAAACTAAATACATGTTTCATAGAATGACTGGTGGTATTGCTATCAAACTCCAGTTTCAAGAAGCGTTAGCCTTTTCTCTCAAAAAGTGTTCAGCTCAACAGTCTTTCTGTCAATGTCTGCTTTTGGATAACATAAACTGTAAAAATATGAAAACATTCTGTTAAAAATTGTATTTCAAAGATCATTTCAGTCATTTCATTTCCGTAGATTTTTGAATACCTTCAATTCCATGAGTGACGCTAAAATTGGTTTTCCTAAGAAAAAATTGGATGGAAGTATCGCATTTCAATTTTTACATTTTCAAAGCAACTACATCAATGTTTTATTGGTATCGTGTGGAGCCCAAAAGCACCCTGAAGAACACAAAACAAACTAATGGATACACTGCTTGTTGCCCTATGTTTGATCCGTACATTTCATTTTCCCTTTTTTGCTAAGCTCCATTCAAAAAATAATTACATTTTCTCAGAGTAAAAATGCCGTTTCTTGCACACAACAGCTTCTCAAGACATGGCGTGTATTATCATTATCGAACCAACGACTTGAAAATGAGTGAGCGATTAAAAGAATGAATGCCGAAAACCTTACGAAATCAATAAAGAGGAGAAAGCAAATATCTTCTATCATTTTACCAACGACTCCTTCGGTGTAAATATTAAATGATTAAGATGGAATTGGTTCACAAGTTTGCGTCAGCGTCCTACACTACAAAATTTTATATAAAATTCCCCTGTTTATTGAACAAGACAGGAGAACTTACTTGACTTTGATTCTCGTCTTGTTTTACTGAAACGAAACTTCTAGTGGATAAAGAACCATTTAAAAGCTTTAACTTTGTCGTTTACAATGTACCTATTTGTCAAGCGATCCTGTTTCCGACAGTGGCCATGTTTAAACTCATGTTAAAATATATTTGCATGCATTAACACAGGAACGATAAACTCAGATGGTAAATGTAATGAGCTATTTCAAAAACACTTTGGAAAATGGCTAATACATCCAGTCTCAAGTATTTAGTGAGCAGTAAAAAAACGGTAAAATAGAGGACATCTCCGGTTGAGTTTGCTTGAACGAATATGGAAAGTTGTAAATGAGAATTGAATGTAAACCTACCTATTTGATCAATAAAAATAAGGAGTGAGCAATTTTCTCACAGCAAGTATCAATATCATCCTTTTTGTTTGTTGTAGGTCTGCATCAGCAACTCGGGATTTATTCCTGATGTTTGTTGACACAAAGTAAATACGTAAACTAGTAAAATTTTCCCACTGGGGAACGGGTCTGAGATTAATGTTTGTTCTACATGTCGTAAAACCAGCTGTAAACTTCTTGAGCGGAACAAATGAAATTGATTTTAACAAGTTTCGAAAGTGAGTTGTGCAAAAGTAGCTTAGATCTTTGCCCTAAGCAACATATCACACTTTGAAAATCAAATTTTAGAATTGATGGGATTTCACTACATCACTGTCAACACCTTGGGGAAGAAGGAAATCAAGAAAGCTAGAAATGAACAACTTAATTATTGCTTACTTATCAAAAAATGAAACGTTTACCAAGCTGGTATAATCCACCAATTCAATATATTTAAAGAATGACAAACTTACGAAAAGGCGTTCCCATTCGACATATATTTTTAAGATGGCGGAAGAATTTTTCAACAAATTTATTTATATGCAGGAATAAGAAAGAACAGAGACAAAAAATGTTCTCTTTTGTTGGCTTGCAGGTGGGAAAGTTTACAAAGTTTTTTCCCTATTCCACTGTTGCAATATAAATAATTTGGAATAAATAACACACCTGAAAATCGCCCACACTGGAGACCTTTTCCTCCAGGTTTAGAAACTAACTTTTTGTGATTTTCAATATAGAGACACTCATGAACCCCAAAGAAAAACTGACACTGTATGCGATTTTACTGCAACAAAGTAGTTTGAAAAGTTATCGTGTTTTAAGGCAGGTGCTCTATTCGAGAGGCTAAGCGTAACTGGGCAAAGGTACTGCGGTACACATACCATATATATTCATGTTTACCATTTGAATGGATGCTTTCGGAAAGTATCGAGCAACAGCTTTCTCGTTTTTGTGAACTGCCTTTGAAGAAAGGGGGAATCAAGAGCTGCTGCTCGATCTCTGGTTTGTTCTATTTTCGTAAGTTTTATAAAAGCATAAATTCTCACCCAGACCCCGAATGAACGGAACTAAATTACAACTTTTTATTCTACTCATTAGACAAATTGGTAGTAGTTTCTTTCCATCCGCTTTTGAATTATCTTTTTTCTCTCTGAAAGTTTTTGATCCTTCTTTGTTAAAAGAAGTGAGCACAATGATACTAGTGAAATTGCAAACTTTATTATGTTTATGTTGAGGTCATTCACACCAATCAGTTTTGTGTGGATTCTTTCTGAGCTCCAGTTAATGCGCTGCGATAATGTTTGTGTTTTAAACAATGGAAGAAAGAGAAAAAACTTTTATTAACTACCGGTTTTTTCCATTATATTTCCTGTGCTTACATTTTAAAATGGATCTTGATCAAATAACAGTGTTGGTACTTGTACAATTAAAACGCTCAAGGAGTGCTGTTGCACGACAAAATCTTGCTGATAATCATCAAGATCGCCTACTCTGTTAAAAACCTGAGCACATAGATATTGAATGCGTACAACATCACCAACTTCCCGTTGTCTTGTGTAGACCTATATTTTCCTTTAAATTGCAATGCATATTTTAGGATAGTTAAGTTTAACTTTAAAACTGTCCACGTTAGGATTTTTACATAGAAAGGATAGGAGCCTTCTATCCTTTCCAGGTAATAATCCTAACGTGAAAGGGATAGAAGCCTCCTATCCTTTATACGTAAAAATTCCTCACGTGGACGGACTTTGTAGATTTGGTACCTTTTCGTTTCAACAGACACATATAAAAGCAGGACATTTATGATCTACTCATTAAAAATATCACTTTAATGGACAGTTAAAAGTAAAAATAAATTGTTGTACTTCAGAACGGGGAATCTTTCAAACATCTTATCTCCAAGAGTTTCAAATACATTTAAATTTGAATATCTCATGATTCAAACTTGTTCCGATTATTGAGAAGATGTAATCACAAACGTCAAGTATGTGATGTGCGTCAAGAAGTGGCATAATTGTAGAAACCTCTTTCACTTTCCATGAACAAATAGTCTTGACGCAATATTGTCTTTTTTATCAAGAAACAATACAAGTGAAATAGTTGTAAGTGTTCGTTGCAGAAACTCTCGAGTAAAAATTGGAGTAACGGATTGAAAAGGAAGTACGTTTTTGTTGTTATTTTGTGACAAAAACACATGTGAAGGTTTAACTGATTGATTTTAGTACGAAGGTATTAAATTGACCTTTTCACCAAAGGTTGACTCCCACTCAAAACTTGTCAATATTCCTTTTATCCAAACCCATACTCACAGTTCTTCTCACCATTCCTCATCCGATTTGAGTGAGCTATTACAAGCTCTACTATGCCAGTGTTTCAAGAGAGCTGAATTCATGCCAGAGTTAAATTTGGGTATGAAATTTTTATGTAAGAAATTTGAGTTGTTTTATTGAATGATGTCGAGTGACTCAAATTGAATCAGGAAAAAAATAAAGTCTACTCACGTTCACAATTTTGTTGAAAACAAAAATTGTTTATTGGTACATTTAATACTAGTATTTTTATTTATTTAAGATGTCACTTTTGAATCACCAACGAGAAGAGATTTTTGCTCCCATTTTTGTAAATAATTATTTATTGTAAAATTTAAATTCTATGCTTGTAGCACTAAACTGACGTTTCGTCGGTTTTCTAATTTGAGCATGATAGTTCAAACGTGTACGACTTAAATAATTAATTATACAAAATGTAGCGAAGAACATCCGACGAGGAGTTGTACTCTATCGTGTATTTAGTAAATAAAGCAAACGAATACAATTTTCTGCAATTATTAAAATTGAAATTCGAAAATCATTTTTTTCTGGGGTTTGATGGTTTTTAATTTAAGTTTCCAACAACCTGTACCCGGAACAGTTTGGGTTAGCCAACTTCATCCAAATCAAAAACCCCCAAATTTGACCCGTTAAAATTTCATATCCAAATTTAATTTTTGCAATTCAACCCTTGAAATTCTGTTAGTGGATTTCCGTCCGGGTCGTAATTCTTCATCAATGTCAACTAATTTTACCATCGACTAGCTACCTCACTACCTCAATACGCGGCTCTCTAACCAAGTAAACTAATTTCACTTCCACTCGAGACCGCCAACCTTCCCTCCATTCTCTAAATACATCTTTTGTTGTTGAAACACATGTTCGACATTAAAGGCAACGCATCACAAATTGTGGACCAATTTGTATTTACAATGGGATCAATTTTTTAGCCTATATCTATCATTTGAAATATGGGTCGCTTTTCTAGATTTGGATTTAAAATTGTGAACGCAGTGATATTATTTTCATTGTATACTTTAACGGGTTTGAATTTTTCATCTTGTAGGTACCACCAGGGCCGTCGCAACGGTTTTTGAGTGGGGGGACAAGAACTGTTGAATATGCGATTTTTTAGCAATTTTTATTGTTTATTATTGTATTACTTATGGGGTTTCAAAAAATTTTGGGGGACATTTGTCCTGCCTGTCCGTTCTGTTGCGACGGCCCTGGGTACCACCGGGTAATTCAATTCCTACAGATGTAATAAATGCGTCATTAATTATGCGTTATAAAAAGGCCTGGCCGCTGGGTCAGTTTTCTTTATTTGTACACTCGAATGATAAAGGTGTCATCATGAAACTAGACAAAGTATGCCGTTGAAAGATTTTACATACATACACTGTGTATAGCTTTCGTAACTGTTTCTGAATTTTGACTTAGTATATGAAACTGCATTGCTTCCGGGTATAGATTTTTTTTTATTCTTTAACTGCTTTATTAAATAAATGAATCAAAAATATGTACAATTAGTATAGTCTAAGCAGTGATGTCATTGGCTAGAATCCATCAGATTTGCCTCTAATTTTCTCTTCAAAAATGCAATACTGCTTATCCTACATATAACGATATAAAAAACGTTGAGGTTTTCGTGGTGAACAAGAGCTGCAAAAGACAAAGTATTACAATATAATCGGAACTGCTTCACAGACAATGCAAAATAAATGTCTGCATTGTTTGTATTTAGTGACGAAACAATGAACAATCTACAACACACACGTAGCTTTTAGGATGGGATGTGTATTTGCCATGTTGACAGTAGAACAGAGTTAATCGAAATTATGATTTTAATGGTGCTCCATGTCGTCTTATATGGCGTGTGCTACTGATGTTTGAATGTATTACAACTGTTATCAAAAACCATTTTCTTACCAACGTTGTGATATCGCCGGGATGTGAAGGGATGTCTCAATTTGGCCACTCACAGAAGTAATCCAGATATTTTTTCCGACGACTTTGGAGTTCGATTCAGACCAAACGTAGTGAACGACAGGGAAAACAATGGCTGCAATTCTCCCAGATTCCGGTTGGTTCTGCTGGCGTAGTAGCACTTCTTGTTCCTTACGCATTGTTCACAGCTTTAAGTTCAATACAGGCTCCAGCAAGAGAAACACACAAAAGAAATAAAGCGATTCATGATGAAGGTCCAATTATCAAAATTGTTCTTACCGAGTGTATAAAGCTGCAGCTTTAAATACTGTGTAAGTGACAGTATTGCAATAATTGTTTTATTTTACCAGTGTATCTACCCTTTTCAGTTTGGACATGTAAATAAAAGAAATCTTGGCACTAGTAGATTTCAGACACATTAACCTAATCAGCATAATACACTATTACTTATTAATACATAAGAATGCTCCATGCTATCAAAATCTCACGAGCCGAAAGGTAACAATAGATTACACGCCGTAGCATTATCACACATTTAAGGCACTATGGAACAGTACGCAATAATAAAATTTTCTATAATAATAATAAAAGTTCTTTTTCCACGAATTGATTAGTTTACCAAATGCAGTGCATTGTTGATTTCCTCTGGCACCCAGAACCCGAAATCATTTATGTAAATATTTATTTTGCATTCTTTAAAAAAAAGCATGATTGGCTAAATATTTTAGTAAACTCAAGCAATGTACCGTTGGGTTCGGTTTAAAAACTTAGAAAAATAATAGACGGACGACGACTGCAATGGAATGACTTTGATATTGGAAAGGTAGAATGTAAGTATCAACGTCATTCCTATTATCGTCCAGAGGAAGCCATTTTGCCAAAAAAAAAAATCTTGAGAATCAAAATCACGCGGTTAGAATAAAAACCACAGATCTGACCGCTTGACTTTGCATCTCAAGATTATTGTGGGCAATCCTTCAGTTGTAACAACAAAAACTGAAACAACCAAAGTTTGGGGTAATGATGCGTGCAATTTACACGTCGCACAGTTTACACATTACAAATATCACCTTGGGTACACACATGCTTGTGCATGTACCTAACATGCTATGTGTACTATATGTTCATTGCTTTGTACATTGTGTACTACATGTAAAATGATTTGTACCTATAGATATGTACTATCTGTATCATGTGATATGAAAATATAGTTTATATTAATGATGTACCATTCAATGCTTATCGAACTCAAGTCCACTACCCCCGAGGGGCTGGATATTCATTTTCAAAATCCAACTGAGTATTCTCCATTACATATGTATGTACTGATAAGTAACAGTTATAGCAAAAATACTTACAGTTTCACTCCAAACGAGTTTAGCCCGTTGACGCTGAACCCACTGACGCTGCATCTTCCGGTTACGCTTCTTCTTCAGATATTTTTGTCAAAAGTTTTTTGTTGCCAGGTCCAATTAAGAGAATCCAGAATTGATTTATACGCAAGCTAGGCAAACTTCTTGATCAAATTGGCGCATTCTCAGATGAGAGGGTTCAGACTTCAAAACCACAAAATGTAAAAGTTTCTGCTATGCTGACAATATAGAATATACGTCTTTGGTTTTTACACAGAAGGGTAAGATAAAGAAGTGTGCAAGACACTTGGGAGTTAAAAAATATTAATATGTTGTTTGAAAGTATGCTTGACTGTCCGTTTAGAGTGCAGGGAGTGCGTGTAGAATGACAGTTGTGGGAAATGTGCTGTCAAAGACGTTTTCAAAATGTGTATGGTTTCATTTATTTAGTAATTCGTTTTTGGTACAAGCGGGAAGCGGTTGACGAATCTTGTAGTAAGATAATTCTGGGTTGTTTTCGTTTTACTGATCGAATCATTCAAGTTTCTCTATTACTACAGCAAATTCTGCCTAAAAAAGTACCTTAAGTAATGCAACTTAAGTTTAACTTGTAGTAAAAAAGGTACTTTTTTAGTGCAAGTTTAAACTTACGTTGCATTTAATCCAATTTTTTAACGTAGGTGTCGGCAAAAATGCGATAGCTGAATGGTACTGTTGCAGAAGTAAGCCTAGTAATACACTAAGAACCGTATTATTACGCTTTAACAGACCTCTTAAGTAAAGTAACCCGTATGAGCTTATTTATATCCTACAATTAGCTTGGTTTAACAGTTACAAGTACCTTGCTTATCCTCTTATTATTCTTATGTGTTCAATGGTAATCAATTTTGCAAGTACGTGAATTATAAAAGTACCGTATGCGTACATTGTGCTATGTTGTACATTGTACTATGTGCACGCACGAAAGTTTTTTACAACACAGATTCAAATACAAACTCTATAATTTTATACCATTAAGAAATTAGGTGGACTAATATGAGTTAGCGTACTTACACTGCACTACCTAACCATATAAAAATGCAACTTATGCATACAATATGATGTGCGAAACAATATGGTATGTATGGATCATGAAAAGCGTAAAAATGTTATAATACTGACACCAGTTTTACTTTTAAGATGTTTTTTTTTCAAATCATCAACACCCATGAATGCACTCAATGTCATAGAGTTCTACTTCTACAGTACTTTTTATCATATCGATACATCGCTGCTTCAAGGCCTTCAAAGCTGATAAACCCCTTCATCAAAAATGGTTTCTTATGCTTATGGTACACAGCGGACAGTGCACGCATCCGTAAGCATTTGATGAAATGAGATCTACGATAGCAAACTGAAAATAGAAGAATGTATGCGTAAGTTATAGATATAACAAGTGTTATAGATGTACGTCCTAAAGCCTTTCATTTTAGGAGCAGTCATATTTGTAGTCACGTGTACAGTGAATGGAGACCCTTGAAGACCTAAAACAAAAACAGGATTGATAAAAACTGACTGTGTTATACCATCTGTAAAGGAGAATAAAGGAATCGTTAACTATATTACATTGTGCAACAAAAAAAAACAATACCCTAAGGGGCAGAAGACACGCTCAGCAACAAGCGCGAGGTTGGTGAAAATATGAACGAGGTTAAAATTACTTTATCGCATGTTTAGGTAATCGATATACTTAAGTGGCTACCTGAAAAAAGAGCAAAGCATCTAGATTTTTGGCACATCGATTTCCAAAATCGCACAAGGAAGGTTTGGAAGTTACTATTTCCTAGTCAACACAACGATAACGTTTACTTTGTCCACTTGTGCGCTTGGACGGTCACTCATTGGTTTTCTTTTTGCCGAGTTTATTCATAGAGTACGTTGTCGCAATGTTCGACATACATTCATACCATCTAACAATTTAAAGATAGTGGGCTGTACACCTAATCTTTCTATGAAAATAAAGCCGACTATTCTGAATCACAATGACCAATCGCTGTTCATTCCAGTGTGAAGAAAACAAAATTACTTTTTATTTAAAATTATTTTTTTCAATTTTCATTAAATAAAAGAGGACATGATGAATACGTGAGAACCGTATAAACGACTTTTTAAATAACAAAAGTCGTTTCAAATTTCTATTGCCGACCAATAAAATTATAACTACAAGGTACACATTTACTGATAGTTTTCGACTTGTTTTGAAACGATGACCATTCCGTTATGAAAAGAAACCAGAAGAAATAGTCTTACCCAGCTCGATGTTTAGCTACATCTAACAGTTAACAAATTTTAAACCGATTTTCATTTACAATGTAAGGTAAATATGTCAACATAACGTAACTATAATTGAGTTGAAAATTGTGACAATTCAATTCTACTGTTTGCAAATATTGGTGCAGTGAAAATTTGAAGAATTTGCTTGTAGTTTTTGGAAATTTATAAATATGTTTAAACCTGCTACAAAGTGGGGGTCAAAATATGATGATTTTTTAAAAAAACATATAGCAGGTCAACCCGGAAGAGAAGGTTGGTGATAACGGTATAGCGGAGAAAATTAGAGATTCACGTACGTAACGAGTCTTAATACAAAATGGATGTCAATACCTACGTTTCTGAACATTAAATAGTGGAGATTATGTAGCGTGGCGCCCAAAAGCAGTTTACGCAGGGTGTCTCTGCAACAAAGCTTCCTACTGAAAAACGCAAATATGAAATTTCAAAAACAAACCAATAAAATTAAATCAAGCTAAGATAAGAATACAAAATGAAACTTTTCCTGGCAAAAGCAACTGAAACAAGTAACTTCTTGAAAACTTTAAACCGTGACCCATGCATATAAAAATCAAATCAAACCGTCTCTCATAAAATTAGAGACATAATGGCATACGGGCGAATAATGCAACTTTTCAAAAATTATAAATGTTTTTAGTATCCAAGTGTATTCAACATCTTCATCTCCAGTTACTAAAATATATTAACCATAAACAAATTGATTATTCAAATTTTTTGATGGGCTTTACAGTACAGTTGCAACATAATTATTTCGCTTATTGAAGAGAATTTAAAGGAAGAGCAACTTGCCAATTTGTTTTGATAAATGTACGTGTCTGTCTGAGGGTAGTACTGCTATAAAAAAGCTGACAACATTCCGCATAACAATTAGAGCAAAGCAGACTATTCTTACTCGAATTGTATAGATAGCACTTTATCAACCTCTTTCAGCCATATGTATTTTATTACGATAAATCGATTCTATCCAAATAATTACACGGGAAGGATACGTGGTAAGATCTTGCTGCTTTTTGGACGGCAACACTCTATTGTTACCCGGTAGCAAAATTTTCCTACCTAGCAGCAACTCCTTAAAATTGGGCTAAAAGCGTTCTGTAGAGCAGCTCCCAAATTTAATTTTTGCGATTGTTTATGACTATATTCATTAAAATTGTGTACAATCCATAATACGCGCAAAGTTATTCTAGCTCACAAATTAGATTTTTAGGTCTAATATACCGCAAAACCGATATTGGGAGCGGGTTTTATTTGTTTTTATTTGTATTTTCCGGCTTCTGCAAGCGGGACCCGCTACCAGGTGCTGGTTCCAGCAAACAGAAGCTGGGACAGTTTTTTAGCTGGAACCCGCTTCTCCAAGTTGGGTAGCGTAGACTGACGGTAGCTATATTTGCCTGCTTGGCTCTAACTGCATGATGAGTTATGATATGGGGTTAATAATAAACTTTTACTGTTATCACGGCAACTTTCTCCAAAAACTATTGAGAAATAACCCAGCAAAATGATAGTTGCAGATCATTAAAAACCACTCGTAAAATAATAAATTTTAAATGTCTAACACTCTTTACATCTTATATCCTGCTTTGTCATAAAAATTCCCAATTTATTTTTTTAATACGAGTGAAAACAAACAAAGTATCAACTGCAATAGTCCATTTCGTACTTCCCAAGATAATGAACCAAACTGAATTCATTAGCAAACGCATTGTTTGTTCAAAGACAAGATAAATATAAATTTCATATTTGTGTTAGTTGCTCTACAACTGCACGGTGGTTTAGGATAGCCTCTAGTCGGACTTTTAATGCTATATTTTTTTCTTGGTAGAGACTGACGAAAGAAGCCGGCTAGAAAAAACCGCATGTCGAAATTCCAATTCGTCTTTGAGATGGAAGTTTTTGAAAATTTGACCTTCAACTG